>JAJIBD010010291.1:0-49052 GCA_021461705.1 Cryptotis parvus | reverse complement strand
CAAGGTGAAACATCACTAACAAAGCAACTAGAAGAAAAAGATCAACATATGGGACTACATGAAACTGAAAAGCTTCTGCATCTCATTGTTGTTTTGATTTGCATCTCTCTGATGATTAGTGATGATGAGCATTTTTTCATATGTTTTTTGGCCATTCGAATTTCTTCCTTGCTGAAGTTTCTGTTCATTTCTTGTCCCCATTTTTTGATGGGGTTGTTTGTTTTCTTCTTGTAAAGTTCTACCAGTGCCTGATATATCCTGGATATTAACCCCTTATCAGATGGGTATTGGGTGAAAATTTGCCTATAAATGGATGGACATGGAGAAGATTATGTTGAGCGAAATTAGCCAGAAGGAGAGAGACAGATACAGAATGACTGCATTTATTTGCATGGCATAAATATATATGTACATATTATGATACCAATATCCAAGGTCAAGTGAAACATATATCAGGAGGTCTTGTCAAAGGTGGAGATTATCACAAACGTGTGGGAGTCAGAGTTTAGGTAAGACAGAAAATGGAACAGGGTGCTAATAATAGTCGAGGGTACTAATGCCAACCTAGAACTGAGCATTAAATAGAGGCAAAAGGATACACATGACAACCTTTTAATGTATGTTCTGTAATCCATAGTCTGGAAGGGAAGGAAAAGAGAAAGAGAGAGAAAGGGAAAGAAATAAAGAACCTGCCATGGAGCAGGGCTGGGGAAGGGGGAGGGAACCGGGGATGTTGGTGGTGGGAGATGGGCACTGGTGGAGGGACGGGTGCTGAAACACTGTATGACCAGAACCCAAACATGAACTTTTTTAATTGTATATCTTTTTATTTGTATATCTCACGGCGGTATAATAAAATACTTAAAAAAAAAAAAAAAAAATTTCAAAAAAAAAAAAAAAAAACAAGAGAACAATCCAGGCCAAGTCAATATGTGTTACATACATAAAGAGGGGATCATTGAGAATAAAGGTGAACCCCAGTTTTAGTATCTTAACATCATTTTTCACTTTCTATTTGGAGATAGTTATTAACTAGGGAGGCTAGATGACAAAAGGTCAATGAGAATTATCTGTTTGGTCTGGAGGGCCATACCCAGAGGTGCTCAGGGCTAATTTCTGGCAGATTTCAAGGTGGGGCTTGGGGACCATATATGGTGCTGGGGATCGAACCTGGGTTAGCCAAGTAGAGACAAGTGTCCTACCTGCTGTACTCTGATCACCTCCTACAAAGAATTTGTTTTAAAGCCATTAGCATGGAGAGAAAATGTGAGTGCACATGGGAGAGTACGGTTTCTGAATAAACAGGCATGGTTTCTTTTTTTCTTTTCTTTTCTTTTTTTTTTTTTTTTTTTGCCTTTTTTGGGTCACACCCGGCAATGCTCAGGGGTTTCTCCTGGCTCTGCACTCAGGAATTATTCCTGATTCTCGGGGACCATATGGGATGCTGGGGATCGAACCTTGGCGGCATGAGCAAACTCCCTACCCGCCGGGCTATCACTCCGGCCCCAGGCATGGTTTCTTTACAAGTCGATTCCATTAATTCTATTTCTTAAATAAGCTTCTATTATCTCTGCATAGAGAAATAATGTTGTCTGTGAGGTCGAAGTTAGGATTAACTACAGCAGCATACATAAAGTGTATAGTAAGTAAATACTATGTACTTACTAAAAACTGCAAAGTTTAGTAAAAAACACTGCAAAGTTAGTTGCTCTTCTCTATTATTATAATCTAAATATTATATTTTTATTGTTTTATACTTTGATTTTGGGGGTCACACCACCTCATCTCAGGACTTACTCCTAGCTCTGTGCTCAGGGATCACTCTTGTCAGGGCTTGAGGGACCATACGTGGTGCTGGTGATGAAGCCAGGGTTAGGCGTGTACAAGGCAAATTTTATCTTGCCTCTACCCACTGTACTGTCTCCAGCCCAAGATATGATTACTTTAAAAGAATAGAATTCTTACCTTTGAATTCTATGATTCAAACCAAAAGATTCTCAATTCATGGCCAGGCGTTCAAACCTGGGTGGGTTGACGTAAAAAACAACACTTTCCAAAATCTTTTAGTTTGTGTAAAACACTCTGTAGCCATTAGTTTTTATAGTTCTTTAGCTTTAAAAAATTGCTCCAAAGCAGAGTAGAACAGCTGAAACTGTGATTCTATGATCTGAAAAAGTCTGAAATAGTTACTATCGGGTCTTCGACAGAAAAAGTGTCTCAGCCCATAATTGAAACCACTCTAAGCTTCCTTAAGTGGATGAATTTTATATATT
Source organism: Cryptotis parvus (assembly GCA_021461705.1). Taxonomy (NCBI): domain Eukaryota; kingdom Metazoa; phylum Chordata; class Mammalia; order Eulipotyphla; family Soricidae; genus Cryptotis; species Cryptotis parvus. Next base: position 46,779 of record JAJIBD010010291.1, on the reverse strand, counting down.
AACAAAAGACACACAAGAATGGGAGTTGAAAAACCTGAAAGAAGAATAATCTCTAGAATTTAAAAGGCGTAAAGTGAGTCTTGCTTCTCAGTACTTAAATTCTTGAAATTCTAGCATGAAGCAGGGCTCTGGTTAAGATAGTCTATTTTAAAACATATTTTATAAATAAACTTTCCTACAAGATGACTCTTAATTTCTGAACCAGGAAAGCACCTTGAAAACGGAAAGCTGGAAGAGTAAATTTAAGAGGTGGAAACACGGAGTATTATTTACAACCTAAAGTGAAAGTGATCAAAATGACATGAGTTGGGCAAAATAAGCTGATCCTTGTAAGTCCAGGTAAAATAACATTTCAAACACAGAGAAACTCAGGCAATCAAAAATTGTGCAGGCTAGGGGCTTAAGAAACCATTTCCCCTGCTAATTTTGGATGTTTACACAGAATGTTCTACAAGCAGCAAATAACTTAGCAATGATCTTGACAGTATGAAAGTGATACATCTTTACCACAACATAAATTCTTTTGCTCAGTGGGAAATTGCAAAAATAGGCAAGGTGTCAGAAAGATTTCTTTATGTCTGAAGCAGAGGAAATGATTCCATTTCTTCAAAACATTCTTCTGTGAAGAATAATAAACTCTCACTTTAACACTGTTTCCATAGGGTTTCAGGGCATACTCTACTAATTGGAACAGTCATGCTTATCTGCAGATGGCAGAGAGTCAGTTCCAGATTTAGTCAATATAAAACATTCCCAGGTAGAGAAATCCTCCAATAATTCATATTACATATGAATAAATAGCCACAGAAATAGTAAGAAAAGAGGGCTGCAGAATCATACCAGATGCTTGTTCTGCTCTTAGATTTCAAGGTATAATATTAAGCAAAGATGCAGCAAAGTAATTCTTCATGGAACAACATAGAAGGGGGAACACAGTGGCCTGGCAAAATGGATAAAAACTCAATGTAGAAGTACCATCTATCTCCCTCACCCTTTAAAGAACAAAGACCTTGGTTCTGCTCCTGAGACAAATTGAAAACCCCAGGCCAGAGAAACTAACACTTACTGAATACTGGATATGGCCACATGCCATAATATTTAACTAGCTTAATTTTACCGCTGAACCTGGAACATAATGGCCATTGCTAGTGTTTTGTAATCAGAGAAGTTGACATAGGAATTCTAGGCCCTTTGCCTCCCGCACCCCTTCCATCTTAAAATGCCCAAATCCCAACAGAATACAGGGCATCTGCCATCTGTGAGTCCCCTGAAGTGCTCCTAGAAAAGAGATCCCATAACCCCTGGCTTCTTAAAGTGTGGGTCACGATCCTGTATGGGGTTGTGGAACCAAATGTGGGGGTTGAGAAAGATGTGGCAAGAGTCCAAGGTTTCTGAATGCACAACGACCAAAAATTAATTCAAAATCCAATGTGTAATGAATCCGAGGTGTTTCTGGCAGCTCTAGTTGGCGTTGCATTTCTTGGATGAAAAGGGGCATGAGTGGAAAACGTTTAAGAAGCCCTGTCAAAATCAGAGAGGAAACTCACTAAATCCTCCCCTTTGGAGAACAACTATGTACAGTCATGCCTTGCACTGACAAAACGAGTTTAACTGTTTCACCCATCATTTCCCCAGGCTTATTAGAGAATCCCTTTGGCAATCTACCTCATAGAAATGTTATTTCAAAAAGATTCTACTCTAGTTACCTTCCTCTATGGGAGAGAGATGAAAGAGTATTGGTTATCCCTTTAACTCTTAAAAAGGGAAACACATAAACTGTTCAACAGAAAAAAAATAAAGAAAAAACCCATACATACAATTAAGGAAAAAACTAAATCAAGAAGTTAATGCTATGAAGATGAGGATATGTTTCCAAGTGGCTTATCTTTTGCACTCAGGACCAGAATCTTTAATCTGGTCTCCTAATACCCTAGTCCCTGCTAAGATCCTGGGCCCTATTTAACCCCTTGACATCTGACCCAGGTCCGCCATGTTCCCTCTCAAACTGTGCAAAATGCTGTCCCCGGCAGGGTGCATCTTTATTCTCTTTATGTACCCGACTCCTTTTTAGTGCTCCAGGGAAGCCTTTCCTGACCAGGAAACTTCTCCCCAATACCCATCGTTGTGCTCTCCTGTCACGGGCTCTGTGGTATATTTACTGAGCATTAATTTGATTCCTGTGTCTACACTCCAACTGCCATTAGAGGTTTGCATTCCCCACGAGTTGCATGGGAACAAGAGGTGGGGAACCTCGTGGAGAACCTCCTTTCCGGCCTCTCAGGCTGTTCTTGCTTATGTCCAGGAAGGAGCAGTGACTTCCAGCTTCTGAACCAAGGACAGCAACAGTGGATGTTTGGTTGGGAGCCCAGGATGCATTTCAGTCCAGTCCTTCTTGGGGGAAGTTGGAGGGGCCATTTAGGAAAGTAAGCAGTAAGTTTGGGGGGAAATATGCCCAGGCGCCAAAGTGCTCCAGCGCCAAACTTTGTGCTATAAGCTTAGCTGTAAGCCGTAATAAAGCTGACAATGATCACTGCCCGTTTCTTCTTTTTTTTTTTTTATACATTTTATTTTATTTTTTTGGGAGAGGGGATTTGGGCCATACCTGGCAATGCTCAGAGGGTTCCTCCTGGCTCTGTACTCAGGAATTACTCCTGTTGGTGCTCAGCAGACCATATGGGATGCCACGGATCAAACCTAGGTCGGCCGCATGCAAGGCAAAAGCCCTAGCTGCTGTACTATCGCTCCGGCCCCAATCACTCCCTGTTTCATTTTGAAAGTTGCTTCCATACTCAGGAGAGGAAGACAAGAATGTTCTCACCAGCCTGCTACAGGCTGATCTCTTGCAGAAGCCCATGTCTGTTTGGGCTCTCCCTGTAGCTCCCTGCCTGGCAGCCGAAGGCCCTCTATATTTTTAAATTATGGAATTTTTTAAAAAAGGGCAAGAACTGGGAGTATTCATTCTCCCTCTGTGCTCATCATCCCATCTTCAATACCCGGACTTCTTGTTTCAGCCTTCCCCTCCCAAGTAAAGCAAACCCACAACGCTGCATCACCTTACACATAGAAAAAAAGGCAGAGGCTTGTACAGATATATGAAACATTACATCCATATTATAAACAATAAACTAAAGCTATTTCTATAATAATTAATCAATGAATGAATCAATAGTCTATAGAGGGGAATATGATTAATAGAAGTGAGTCTGAACTTCATCTGTGCCAAGAATCCTTCTGTGTCTAGTAGCACAAGCCACACACACAGACATCTCCCACATCACATACGTAACACACCCTAAATACATTACACCTACACTACACACATCAGACACTCTCCCACTCCACACAAATATCACATGCATCACAAGCCACATACTTCACAGACATCACACACCCTATATCCCATATATATCACACCTGTAGTACACGTTTCAGACACACACAGATCATACACATCACACACCACACACCCCATATACATCACACCTACATCATCCATACATACCACACATATCACATTCATCACACAGACGTACCACACACACAGCCCCCCACACACACACAGCAGACACACTTCTCACACAACATATCATGCCTGTATCACACACATCACACACACTCACCATACACTTCTCATATCACATCTCAAGCACATGTCACCCCTGCAGGTGGTAGGGCAAGACACTCACCGGTTGGAGTGCTGCTGCGGAACGAAGAGGAGGGGGTGATTGGTGGGGTCACAGGGGGAGTAAGGCTTCCACTGCTGTGGCGTGGGGGAGTGGATACATTCCCTCGAGTTACTGAGCTGGAAAGGGTGAGCGAGAGCTTGGGCTGGATCTTTTTCTTCAGGGACTCTTGCTCTCGGCGGGCAGCATCCGTCATGAATCTGAAGCAAGAAAGGCAGGTTAAGTAATGTCAGCTATAAAGCACGAAGACCTTTAACCTAGTCTGACCTCTGACTTCAGGTCAGGGGCTGGTTCAGAGGGTGAGCCCATCTCAAAAAAAACAAAACAAAACAAAACGAACAAAACCCCACCCCCTTTCTTACACAATGAAATGATCTTCTAGGGCATTTGAAAGTTTCTCCAACATTCTTTTTTTTTTTTCTTTTTTGGGTCCATGCAGCGATGCTCAGGGGTAACGCCTGGCTCTGCACTCAGGAATACCTACTTGCAGTGCTTGGGGACCATATGGGATGCCGGGATCGAACCCAAGTCAGCTGCATGCAAGGCAAATGCCCTACCCGCTATGCTATCACTCCGCCCCTCTCCAACATTATCATGCTGAGTGAAATTAGACTGAAGGAAAAGGACAGATATAGAATGACTGCATTCATTTGTGGGATATAAATATATACCAGTGTTCTACTAGTTGTTGGAAATGGTCAGACTAGAACTGAGCATTGGATGTATGCAAAGGGATTTACATGATAATCCCAAAATATATGTAGGGCAAGCCACAATGTGTAAGAGGAAAGAGAGAGAGAGAGAGAGAGAGAGAGAGAGAGAGAGAGAGAGAGAGAGAGAGAAGAGGCAAAAGTGCCTGCCATAGAGGCAGACTGGGGAGGGGAGAGGGAATCAGGAGACAATGATGGTGGGAAATGGGCACTGGTGGAGGGATGGGTGATGTAACACTGTATGACTGAAACCCAATCATGAACATCTTTGTAATTGTATATATCACGGTGGTATAGTAACATAAAATTTAAAAAAGGAAAGTTTCTCCAAGTCAGCCTCATTTTTTCTTTACACAAAATCTTTCTTGCTGGGAAACCGCAGATTGAGACCTACTGTACTGTATCAAGGGACAGCCTTCTTTTCTTCCAGAAGGGCTTCTGATTATTCAGCACACCCGAAGACACTCATTCTCAGCCACAGCAGGCAGAGAGAGGGCAACCTCTTTCTCTGCAAGGAAGTATTTACTGTTGTCAACTTCTCATGCCCACTTAGCATAACTGGTCCCACAACACTGGATTCTGCTTTGTAGTGCTCTGGATTCTCATTCTGCTGTTTCAGATTTGGGACTGGGCTATGCCTGACAGTTCTCAGGGCTTACTCCCGGCCCTGCACTCAGGGATCACTCCTGCTTGTGATTTGAGGAATCACATGTGTATGGCTAGGAAGTACCTTAACCCTTGTACTATCTCTCTGGTCCTGTTAGTTCAGATTTGCAGGTTTTCATAACTCACTGAAAGTTTGTCTCCCAGTATGGTTGTTTCAGGTATTCAGTATTCCAGCTAGCTCAAAGAAAATGTTTCAAATCCAAATGTTAGCTGCTAGCCCATTACCAAGGCCATCTCAGTCAGTAGGCACAGAAGAACTGAATTAGCCTGCCCAGGTTGACTCTAGGTTGGGGGGTCTGTAGGGCGGGTCTGAGGTGATGCACAAGGGCATGGAAGAAACATTTGTGTTGTTTTTGAGCCTCTCACATGTGGAAAGATGACTTCTGGGTAGAGTCACTCAGAAAGCTAAGTTATTCTTTCCACTCTTCCCAGGCATTAATAATAAGCAATCTTTTTTCCCCTCACCCACTATATCATCTAAAATTACTTAAATTCAAGAAGGATGAGAACCCAAACTCTCACCAGACTGGCATCCCTTCCTTTTTGTACTAGCATCAGGTGCCTTTCTGAAAATCATGGCGGGAAGTCTAGTGGCTAGCGTGTGTGGAAAAACTTGCCAACAGTAAAACACCTGTGCTCTCTGGCTGGACAAAATCAAAGCAATAGCACACTCCTCAAGTTCTGTGTCCTGAACACTATCCACTATGTTTGACTCTTTTTAATACACCATGAACTAATTCCATTGTACTTAAGCATGGCATTTGACTCCATTCATTTCACATGCTACCTATAAACATTTTCATCTTCATTGCACTATGATGACTTGGAAGTTCAGAGATTGAATTCCTGGTAAAAGTCAGAGTCACTCAAACACCCAATGAAATGATATTATAATGTTGTTACAGTGTCTTAAAATCTTTTTTTATACTAGGAACATGAATGGCACATATCTTGGATGGTTTCTGCAATATAATCCATGTATATAAACTAGATTTTATATGTCTAACTGAGAGGTAATAGAGCTACAAGCCTTGTTTAAGCTCTGAGGTTCTATGCCACAGAGAGTGATGATTTTTTTTTTTTTTTTTTGTACTTGGTTGATCCTCATGGCAGAGCCTGGCAAGCTACCCATGTCGTATTTGATATGCCAAATACCAGTAACAATTACAGATCTCATTCCCATGACCTGATGGAATGATTTGAGGCTCTTTATGTTCCTGGAGCAAGCAGATGCCCTTGGGCTCTACTGGCACGAGACAGGACATATGGAGATGTTACTGGTGCCCGCCGAGCAAATCGATGATGAACGGGAAGACAGTGATACAGTTATACTTGGTACTTGGTTGATTCTTTTTTTTTTTTTTTGAGAGTGATGATCTTAGAAAGAGAAAGAAGCCACAACACAGAACAGTATGGCCTGCATTTTGCGGACAGGTGGTCATTTACCTTCAGATGCAAATGTCTGTCACACTTCTCTTTTTATTAATTTAATATTTTTATTATACCACTGTGACATATACAGTTACAAAGATTTTTTTTTTAGTTACAAAGATTTTCATATTTGGGTTACGTCTTTCAGTGTTCCAGCACCCCTCCCTCTATCAGTGCCCATTTCCCACCACCAACGTCCCCGATTCCCACCCCCCCTCCCCTAGCCTGCCTCTATGGCCGTTTATTATTTCTTTCTCTTTCTCTATCTCTCTCTCTTCCTTCCCTTACACATTGTCACACTTCTCTTACAAGTGCTTTTATCCTTCCACATAAACCTCTACCCAAAATTCAAACTCTCAGAGATGCAAGGAAGGAGGGTTTCCTTTGGTTATTCTAAATGAAACTATTTGATCATGGATGCTTTAGACTCGTGGATGGAGCCTAAAGAACTGGGGGAAGCTGTGTGAGAAGCAGGCAGGCTAAACATTCTGTATCTTTCAGGGAGATCAACTGTTCTCTACGGGAGAATCAAACTCGAGTTACCTAACCTCGTTGTGCCTCAGTGTACTTGTTTGTCAATGCTGACCTTAACAACACCTGATCTTCCAGCAACTGCGAAGATTCAGGGAGTTAACAGAGGTAAAGCGCATGGAAGGACCTGGTGCAATATGCCAGGGAGATGCCAGATTCCTGGTTAATAAACTTATTCTGGAAACTCAAATTCACAAACCCTTTATTTCTTTCTTAAAAAAAAGTCTTATCGAGACAAATATTTACAATAGGGTTAATCACACTTTTCAGTGATACATCATTTGTACAGCACATGAGACCCAGCATCCTGGCCCCAGTGTCCTGAGGACAACGCCCCAGCCCCACAGCTGCCCCATATAAGCTCAATTCCATATACAATACCTTTCAGTTCAGATGACTTTGACCATTTATTGTTTCTTACTATGTTTCCTTTTTAAAATCTCATATTTAAGATAGCTCTCTCTCTATCTATCTATCTCTATCTCTTCCTCTGAGATAGAGGTGGTAACACACAGATGAACAGAGCTATCAACCAGGAGTTCACAAAATTGTAAATCTCTACATATTAGCACCCTGGTCACTTTCTGAGCTGCATTTCTGCATACAGTATTTCTAATACTGTGCCATTATTCATTGCACTGACTGTGAAGGGAAATGGAAATGCTGCTGTTACTGATCCAGTAGGTCTTTATTCTGCAGAAAGTTTGGCCTGTAGTTCAGGAATCTGGAACAAAAACAGGAGGAGCCTCTCCTTTGGGATGTCTATAAACCAGAACACACATCTCCCCTTCTTCTAATTTTGGAGCCACACCTGGCAATAACTAGTTCATACCTAGCTCAGAGGCTATTCCTGGCTCTGTGTTTGCAGGTCACTCCTGGTAGTACTCAATGAACCAGGCAGAGTTGGGGATCAAACACAGGCCTCCTGCTTTTCCTTTTTTTTTTTTTTTACACCTTTCCCGTTTTTGGTGGGGAGGATGTTGGGCCACACCTGGTGATGTCACTCCTGGCTTACTCTCCTGGTGATGCTCAGGGGACCATATGGTATGCCAGGGATCGAACCTGTGTCAGCTGTGTACTATCGCTCTGGCCCACACATTCCCTTCTTTAATTCTCAATCTTGATTTCTTAAAAGACAGTTCATGATTGAAGGCCATTGCTCAGAAGCAGTCTCCTAGCAGTCTGATGCAAAAATGTTTTTAAAAAAAAACCCTTTATTTAAATACCGCAATCTACAAAGTTGTTACAATCCAGTTGTTTCAGGTATTTAGTATTCCAATACCAATCTCACTACCAATGTGCCCTTACCACCACCAAAGACCCTACTTCCCGTGCCCTCCCAAGCCTGCTCCCTTAGCAGGCACTAACTAATTTACTTTATACTGCTACAACATGTATCTGTAATGGTGTTGCTAAAGTCATGGCGTGAGGATTACTGAGCTGTTAGGTGCGAGCTGGGCCTTCTGTGTTGCTGCTTTCCCCACTGAGCTCCCTGGGCTTCTACTCAGTGTTCCCATCTCATGTTCTTGTTTCTCCTGGGCTGTCAGTGCTGTGAAGTTTGGAGGCGTTGTGAGGCCACATATATGCCTGTTTGCTTCAGGAGCTTTCAGGGGTCTCTCTGGCCTCTCTGGGATCAGTCCTGAAGCTGAGCCATTTTTCTGGTGGAGGTGGGAGCCCGATGTGGGTGGGTGGAGCGCTGGGCCTTGGGTGAGCGGGACTCGGGCTGCTCCCATCCTACCTAGGGTCCAGAGATATTGGCCCAGTGGCGGGCTGGGCCTTCCTGGGATAACTCAGCTGCCAGCGTCCGTTGAAATCAGCCCTGACGCTCAAAGGTGTCCTTCTGTACAGTCACAGGCTGCTTCCCATTAGTGCGTGGGAGTCAAGAGTTTGTGCAAGGCTCTGGCAGGGTCCAGAAGGGGAACCTCCCTACAAAGTACCACCTCCAAATGGCTTCATTTGAAGTTCAAAAGCTTTGTTCTGCTTTTTTCAGTGGCCCACTGGGCATTGACATTTTTCAGTGAAAACAAGTCTGTGAAACCCAGAAAGCCTTTGAGGAGAGCTGATGGGAGCTGGCAGAGAGAGCCCAAGGCTGCAAATACTCCAATCTCTAGTGATGCAAGGCTCTGGACAATGATTTCTGAGGCTCCATGAACATGCTGATCTTTCTGGCGTGGAGTTCAGCCTGCACCTTGGCAATTTTCCTGTTTTTGTTCTCACCACTATTAGGATTATCATAGATAAGAAGCAAGTGAGGAGGGAGCAAAGCAATCCAAGGGACATTCTTTCCAACAGATGCTGTGGGAAATGGACACGGAGAACGGGGATGTTTCAGCAATCATGTGTGGCCCATGTCACAGGACCTGGCTGTTGCTGTATTGCTTCAGAGAGCACATATGCCTATAAACCCAGGGGGCGGGCTCCTTCCAGCAGCGCCCTAAAGCCACAGAGAAGCGGAAGGAGTATTGGGTTCACACAGCTGGCCAGTGAAACAAGAGTCGAGAGGAACTGCTGGACTCTGTGCCCTCTTTACAAGAGCCATTTCTGTTGATGTGGGAACTTAATAAATTGTTTTTTTTTTAGCAAACAACAGAGAATTAGGGCTGCCAAATAACTGAATTTCGGGAAGTTTCTAGTAACATTTTGAACAATCGTGTTTCCCTTCTTACCCCAGAGCTATTTTTGACTTCCCAATCTAAAGCCCATAGGGTGCGTTTTGAAGCATAATAAAAATTTTGCAGCATCATCAACACTCCACACCTCTCCCTCCCTCCCTCCCTCCCTCCCCTCTCTCTTTATATACTGCTATTAAATTTTTAATGCAAAATAATAAAACTAAAAGCAGTATCAAGAAAACCCCACACCATCTGATGAGATCACATGAACACTTAACATGTGAGGTTTATGTATATGTGGCGGTGGTCGCGAGTTTCATCTGATATTCAGATGTGTTGTGGGCATAATTTGTGAAGCACAGAGCCAATGAATCAGATTTTGTTCTTGGGGACCAAACCCAAACTGACAGCTTTATTGCCGTTTCTTCACCAAGTTTGATTCTGACTCACAGAAGTTCCTGGACTTTGAGGAGTTATCTCATTGCACAGAATAAGTTAAACATGAGGGGAAGGCAATGATAAGAAGGCTCTGTAGTTAATTTTGTTTATAAATGTTGAATTTAGACAGAAGAAGAAAAAGAGGGAAAACGAGAAAAGGAGGAGGAGCTAGTAGAAAAGATTTTTCTCTGATATTTCTAGACAGTCATTTTACTTTTTGCTAAACGGAAGCTAGTATCAATTTACGTTCTCTAGTATATTCTATAGCTTGGACATTCTAAAACTTTTAAATATACTTAATAATATAGGGTTAATATTTATTTTTTATTGGGAGGGGGTTAGATCTCAGGGCTTACTCCTAGCTCTGTGCTCAATGATCATTTCTGGTGGGGCTTGAGGGGCCATATGAGGTGCCAGGAACTCAACCCCAGTTGTCCGGGTGCAAGACAAGCATCCTACTTATTGTATTAGTTCTCTACCTTGGGCTGCTGTTTCTATATTGCTGAGTGGCGTATTTTATTTTTTTAATTTAATTTTTTGGTTTTGATTTGATAAAAATCAAAATGTATTTTTATTTCCAAAATTATGTTTTTTTTCAAGATTTTGTTTTATAGTGTTAAATAGCTCTTTTCTTTTTTAATGATAGCCTGATGATGTTCACAGACAGTGACAGTGATTGGTTTTGGGGTCACACTCAGTGATGCTCAGGGCTTACTCCTAGCTCTGCTTAGATATCTGTTTAGTTATCACCCCTGGAAGATTTGGGGGACCACAGGGGTACTGAGGGTCAAACCCAAGTCCGCTGCTTGCAAAATAAATGCCCTACTCACTATACTGTTGTTCCAGTCCCAGCTAAATGAGGACTTGAACATCATCAGCCTATCATTAAAAAAAGAAAAAGCTATTTAACACTATAAAACAAAATCTTGAAAAAACATAATTTTGGAAATAAAAATACATTTTTGAATGACTGTTCTTTATTCTGAAATTATGATATAGTGGAACAGATAATAAAAAAGTATCTTTTTGTGTTACAGGGAAGTGACAATATAAAACTTTCTATTAGACCTGTGGGCCTATGGAATAGAATTGAGTATCCTGACACCCAACCTCAAACACATGATCATTTAATCTTTGATAAAGGTGCAATGAGTCTAAAATGGAGTAAGGAAAGCCTCTTCAACAAGTGGTGTTGGGAAAATTGGGCAGCGACATGTAAAAAAAATGAATTCGGACCTGTGTCTAACACCATGCACAAAAATCAGATCAAAGTGGATTAAAGATCTCAATATCAGTCTTGAATCCATAAAGTACATTGGAGAAAATATAGGAAAAAACCCTCCACGACATTGAAGTTAAAGGCATCTTCAAAGGTGAAACATCACTAACAAAGCAACTAGAAGCAAAGATAAACATATGGGACTACATGAAACTAAAAAGCTTCTGCACCTCAAAAGAAACAGTGACTAAGATACAAAGCAGTCCACAGAATGGGAAAGAATATTCACCCAATACCCATCTGATAAGGGGTTAATATCCAGGATATATCAGGCACTGGTAGAACTTTACAAGAAGAAAACAAACAACCCCATCAAAAAATGGGGAGAAGAAATGAACAGAAACTTCAGCAAGGAAGAAATTCGAATGGCCAAAAAACATATGAAAAAATGCTCATCATCACTAATCATCAGAGAGATGCAAATCAAAACAACAATGAGATACCACTTTACACCACAGAGACTGGCACATATTCAAAAGAGCAAGAACAACAAGTGCTGGCGTGGATGTGGGGAAAAGGGGACACTCATCCATTGTTGGTGGGAATGCCGGCTGGTACAGCCTTTCTGGAAAACAATATGGACTTTCCTCCAAAGACTAGAAATTGAACTCCCATTTGACCCAGCCATACCACTCCTGGGAATCTACTCTGGGAAACCAAAAATACGCAGCGGAAACACCATCCCTACTTTTATGTTCATAGCAGCATTATTCACAATAGCCAGAATCTGGAAGCAACCAGAGTGCCCGAAAATCGATGACTGGATAAAGAAGCTTTGGTACATCTACACAATGGAATACTATGCAGCTGTTAGGAAAAATGAAGTCATAAAATTTGCCTATAAATGGATGGACATGGAGAAGATTATGTTGAGCTGAAATTAGCCAGAAGGAGAGAGACAGATACAGAACGACTGCATTTATTTGCATGGCATAAATATATATATATATATATATATATACATATTATGATACTAATATCCAAGGTCAAGTGAAACATATATCAGGAGGTCTTGTCCAAAAGTGGAAATTATCACAAACGTGTGGGAGTCAGAGATTAGGTAAGATGGAAAATGGAACAGTGTGCTAATAATTGTCGAGGGTACTAATGCCAACCTAGAACTGAGCATTAAACAGAGGCAAAAGGATACACATGCCAACCTCTTAATGTATGTTCTGTAATCCATAGTCTGGAAGGGAAGGAAAAGAGAAAGAGAGAGAAAGGGAAAGAAATAAAGAACCTGCCATAGAGGGGGCTGGGGGAAGGGGGAGGGAACCGGGACGTTGGTGGTGGGAGATGGGCACTGGTGGAGGGATGGGTGCTGAAACACTGTATGACCAAAACCCAGATATGAACTTTTTTAATTGTATATCTTTTTATTTGTATATCTCACGGTGGTATAATAAAATACTTAAAAAACTTTCCATTAGCTTATAATTATACTCTAGCTTTCTTATTTGTAATGTATTATTTATAATTATTCATCAGGCAAGTTATTAAAGCATCCAACCTCATTTCCAACCTTGAAAAAGTCCATTTCTAGGAATGCTAACCAAAATGAATTAATTAAATTTAAGAATTGCGAGGCCAGAGAGATAGCACAACTGTTAAGGTATTTGCCTTGCAGACATGGATTTGACCCTCAGTACCCGATGTGGTCCCCAAACCCTACTAGGAGAGGTCCCTGAGTACAGCTGGGTTTAGCCTCCAAACAAACAAAAAGCACAGAACAATTTAAGAGAAATGCTGGCAAGAAAAGTTGGGCAAGCCGAAAGCCACATCCAGGAGCATTAGAATCTAGTCATCTCCCTTCAGAGCTAGAACAACTGAATGCCTTCCTATACCCGAAGAGCATTCTTTTTTTTTTCTTTTTGGGTCACACCCAATGATGCTCAGCACCTACTCTTGGCTCTGCACTCAGGAATTACTCCTGGAAGTGTTTGGGGGACCATATGGGATGCCAGGAATCAAGTCTAGGTTGTCTGCATGCAAGGCAAATGCCCTACACTCTGTACTATGGCTCTGGCCCCAGCATCCTGCTGGACAGCCCTGCAGCCTTCAAATCACTTGGAGACAACAGATCAATGCAAACACCTTCACCAGCAGCAACACTGACTTACAGCTATTTTGTGAATGGCACTGAGGAAAGTTTTGCTTTGCTAAACCAACAATCACTTTCCTAGAATTTGAACATTCAAATGAAATTCATATATAAAAGTTGAAGGACACAGTAATGAACAGAATCCCATTGCTGAATAACATTGTATTATATGGTGACAATAAATAATGGAATCATACAGCTTAGTCTCCTTTAATGAACAGTCTGGTGAGGTTCCAGCAACCACTATTTTTAAGCCACAGGTCAGCATAAATGATCAGTTAAGCAATTAATTCTGATTTACTTTAGCTTGAAGAGAGTAAACCATGGCTTTTCAGCATCAATGCCAAGAATAAAAACCACTTCTGAAAACTACACTCACAAATCTTGGGGTTGGAGGCCAACTGGAATATCCCTCTTGGCACCTCTCATCTTTTCCATTCCTTTTCTACTTTTATCGTACTGGGAATAACTATGGCTATTTCTCACACATGGTTTTCATTGCTAATTTGACATCCGTGTAAAAATGATGAACAAAACAAAGAAATTGCATTTTATGAGGTTTTGTGGTAACAAAACTACAAATAGTTCTTGGGTTTTCTTGTTTTTGCCTCCTCTGGAAGTAAATTAAATGAGTTATTTGAGGTTTCCCTGTGAACTGCTAATGAGATGATGCATAACTCTCCCCACAAGCTAGGGAAGTTTAAAAATGAAAGAAAAAATTGGATTTGGGGTCTCTGGAGATTTAGCTACAAAATCATTAATGGCTGTGGTCACAGCTTGGTGTTGGAAAGCCTGTCATAGAGAGCAATCTTTACAAAAAAAAAAGAAAGAAAAGATTGTTTTTACATGTGGGGACAACAACAGTGGTGCTCAGGGTATACTCTTGGCCCTATATTCAGGGACCGTTCCTGGTGTTACCTAGGGAACCATATGTAGTGTCAGGTATGAACTTGAGTCACTCACCAACAAGGCAAGTGCCTTACAAGGTGCTATACTCTCTGGTCCCCAGAGGCAGACTCTTTAATCTAATTTAGGGGGCATATCAGGTTGGGTTAAAGATTGACCCTCTCTTGTCTTGGACTCCCCATTTACAAAAAGAGGTAACCCTAACACTCGCTTCATGGGGTTCTTGTCTGAATATCATTTAAGGGACTGGACTGATAATATAGCTGGTAGGGTGCTTGGCTTGCATGCATCCGACCCGGTTTGCTCCCCGGCACCCCTTGAGCACTGCCAGGAATGATCCCTGAGTGCAGAGCGAGGCATAAGCCCTGAGCACCACTCAGTATTACCCCCTGGCCAAAAACCTCATTCAAGGAACTAGAGGATGTGACTCAGTTGCAGAGCCCTTGCCTTATTGGCAATGAGGACAAGACTGTTATATGCAATTGTGGCAGCACTGTGGGCTGTGATCCCACCAGTGAAACAAGTGTGTGAATCACAACTAGGTATGTATGAGCACAGTGTCATGACAACAGCAACAAAAAGAAGGGAAGAAGGTAAAAGTTTGCATTTGAGGAACACCTAGAAAGCATTTGGACCAATTTCATACTCTGTATAAAAGGTCACTCAGGGTCTTGGATTTCTATGGGCATTGGTTCCAACTCACCCTGGAAGGTAGAGGAACTTTATAACTAATGGTTACCTGTTGATAATCCCTACAATAGAGGTTATTTCTGAGGGGAAGGGGAAGGGAGGCTGTAGGGTCTCCCATGGGCTAAGATACAAATCAGCACCTGAATTAAAGGCTCCACTGTCAAAGCTTCTCCCAGGCAGCCTGACCTTTCCCTGAGGTGAGCATTTCAGAGCAGGTGTGCCAGCTGAGTGCTTAGGTAAAGACGAGAGATGCCCATTGGCTTTATTTATTTTTTTTTTATTATACCACTGTGAAACATACAATTACAAAGGTGTTTATAATTGGTTCTTGGTAGTACAGTATACCAGCACCCATCCCTCCACCAGCGCCCCATTTCCACCACCAATGTACCCCCCCCCTCCTGCCCACCCCCAGGCTGCCTCAATAGCAGGTACCCCAGTTTCCTCTCTTTCTCTCTCTATCTCTCTCTCTGTCTCTGCATCTCTCTCCCTCTTCTTTTACACATTGTGGCTAGTCCTGCAGATATTTAGAGTTTATCACTTAAGTCTCTTTGTGTATATTCAATGGTGAGTTTTAATCTGCCATTACCATTTCCCACATTTAGTAAAACACTGGTATCTATTTATATCCTATTAATGAATGCAGTCATTCTATATCTGTCCTTTTCCTTCTGACTAATTTCACTCAGCATGATAGTCTCCATGTCCATCCATTTGCAGGTAAATTTCATAATTTCATCTTTTCTGACAGCTGCATAGTATTCCATAGTGTATATGAACCACAGTTTCTTTAGCCAGTCCTCTGTTCTCGGGCATTTAGGTTGTTTCCAGATTCTAGCTATAGTGAATAAGCGGAGAGAAGAATAAAGAAGTACAGATAGTGTTTCTGCTATGTGTTTTTCGGTCTCTCGGGTATATTCCCAGGAGTGCTATTGCTGGATCAAATGGGAGCTCAATATCTAGTTTTCGGAGGAATGCCCATATTGTTTTCCAAAAGGGCTATGCCCATTGGCTTTAACACCAGAGGAAGGGATAAAAGAAGGTCTCTGGTTCATGAAATCCTGAGCTGAGAAAGGAGAGTAGACACGAAGGCAATGGGCAATGAGCAATGCCAGAAGATATCCTTTAGAGCAGGATTCACAGAAGCCAATGGGATCCATCTCCCAGAAGACGTGTTGCAAATGGGTCACAGCTCTTGCATTCAGCGTTAAAATCTTCCTTCCCCTTAGGTCCTCAGCTACTGTCCACTGACCAAGGAGTCACAAAAGCTGAAAGTCAGTTCAGGACAGTCACTGTCCTTCCATCTTCACTGCTACCCAACCAAGGCAGATCTTAACTCACTGGATCAATACTTTACCCATCTCAGAGAACTGGACAGCAAAGAGGACAGAAAATAAATATACTCTTGGAGAGAAAGCAGACCAGCTCCAAGCCAAGAAGAGTTGTCTCGACAGGGAAGCGTGGGTATTCTGTGCACGCTCAGATAAATGCATGCATGTATTCATAAATGCAATGAAAAGGCCAACTGCTCGTTCAGCTTCAATTTGGAGCATACACGACTTACAGAGGCACTGTCAGTGATTAGCATTGTCTGGGAACAGAGTGGCTATGGAGGCATTTTCTTTGAAATGGATCAAAGTTCAGTGAAAGAGTGAAGTAAATTTTGTGGGCCAAATCAGTTATCTCCATGGGTTCAACCCCACAAAATTCTCATTCTTAGCGGTTTTGAAAGCCTTGGGAGCACCATCCCCTCCCCCACCCCCGCAAAGCATCTTCCCCACTTTTATGGCAATATTTCAGGTAAACTGCTTCTTACTGAAATAGTTTAGTCTTCCAGTTTTCTAGAGGCTCGTACCTGATAAATATGTTCAAGTACTTGGTTTTTCAGAAAACCAAGGCACACATCTGAGGAATGAATGATCGATTTTTTGAAACAGAAAAGCTGTGAACTATTATCCTTTTTCTTAACTAAATGAAGGTGTAAATGCTAAAAAAAAATAAAAAACCCACAGGGGCTGGAGCGACAGAACGGGCATAAGACACTGGTCTTGGACATAGATGACCCTGGTTCCATCCGAGCAGCACACAGTCCCTAAGTGACCAGCAGTGACCCAGCCCCCATCACAGAGCTGGGAGTGGCCCTGAGCACAGACAGGTGTGACCCCAGAACCAAAAACGAATACAGAAAGCTTGTTAAGCTGTAAATTATGTAGAATTCTGGGTATGGAAAAAATTAAGATATTGATGTGGTGACAGTTTAAACTTTTTTAAAATTATGGATCCTGTAAAAACAGAAAATGAGAGAGTGAGAGGCAGACTGGAGGATAGTTTTGGGGACTGCGGTGGATGGGAAGGCACAGAAATTTTGTACACTAATGCTATTATAAACATAATGCTATTATATTACCTAAACTATAACTTAGTTTAGGTAATATAATTGTAATTATAAACACTGGACATGTAATGTGATTTGGAGACGACTGCTGGACTAGAGCCGTTACTGACTGGATCCCAAGGGATGTCAAAAGATCACGTGGCCGCCCACCTACAAGATGGTCAGACTTCTTCGTCAAGACCCAGAACGGCGTTTGAGGTTCTTTGTATTCCTGAAGCAACCAGATGCCATTGGGCTACACTGGCACGTGATAGGGTCAAATGGAAATATTGCTGGCACCCGCCGAGCAAATCGATGAATAAAGGGATGTCAAGTGATCAAGTGAATGTTATTATATTACCTAAACTACAATTTACAAACAGAGAAAAAGATAGCATGATTGCAGGATTTCTCACATACACAAACAGATAAATGGCACTTTTGCCAACCCTGAGTAGTATTTTACAGACTATATACTACTGAATGATGCATGGAAGGTTTGTTAGTTTGAATGGCCTGAGCTATGGATCCCAATATTTTTTGCGTGAGACCTTGTCATAATGTCCCAGGGTGTGATATTCTGAATCATATAAAGTCTGGGAATGTTTAAGTTGGTAGTGGCGGAGACAAAGGAGTGACATGAAACTACTATTGAGTACTACTGAGCTTGGAAAGAAATTTGTGTTTTATGGGATCCCTCAGCTATCCTGCCCTCACTTCTTGGATAGTCTATCCCACACTAGGAATTGACAAGTTATTTGTAGGTGGGGGAAATTCTGTGTGTGTGTGTGTGTGTGTGTGTGTGTGTGTGTGTGTGTGTGTGTGTGTGTTTATGTTTCTAAAAATTTCAAGATCGTCACTGTTCTTAACTGCTAATGAAGCGTTTCCTGGAGGGACTTCCAGCCCTTCTGTGGATTTATAATGAAGCAGCCTTCATTTGCATGCCAAAAGCATGCACTAATACTGAACATCAGCTGGTTTCCAGAAATACATACGCCCTCACAATCCTGCCTATCCCTCTGAATTATTTAGCAAAAGCTTTTCTTCCCCATTTTAGGCCAGTCGACCTGATTATCCCAAATCCCTAATTAGTATAATTAGTGCTTTAATGAATTGCAGCCAGGATATAAACCATGCAACCCCTTTTTGAAAATGCTTGATGAGTGTTCAGGGCCGCTCCAGGCCAGAGGCTTCCTGTTGAGACTGAAGGCCTGAGGCTCTGCACCCAACAAGCCGGATATTTCTGATGCCTGGGGCTCACACATGCAAACCACACTGCCTGGCTGCCCACGCCTCCTTTCAGATGTTAGACTTGTGGGAATGCTCCT
This sequence comes from Cryptotis parvus, assembly GCA_021461705.1. Taxonomy (NCBI): domain Eukaryota; kingdom Metazoa; phylum Chordata; class Mammalia; order Eulipotyphla; family Soricidae; genus Cryptotis; species Cryptotis parvus. Next base: position 28,030 of record JAJIBD010010291.1, on the reverse strand, counting down.
CCCCAGGAAAGCAGCCCCGCCCCTAAGATACAAGTCACCAGGTAAAATCTTGGCACTCTGGTAGTGACTCCCAATGTTTCAAATCGGCTCCCAATGTTTCAAATAACCAAGGCCCACACAATTCTACAGCTTCAATCCACAGGCTTTTTTTTTTTGTGGGGGTGGGGCTGAAGGTGTGGGGTGGGGTGGGGTTTGGTGGTGACTGTTTAGTGTTTCCTGCAATGAGCATACTGACTTGTTCTTAAAACTGTTCTGTGAGAGTTCTCTTTTCTAAATTCATATGGCGATTTGAACACTGATAGACAGAAGGGAAAGGAATTTATAAGACTTTGAAAAGAAGCTTTGCAGCCAGAGAGAGAGAGCACAGTCTCTCTCTGTGACTGAGGAACTAAACTTCAAACTTTCATGTATTTTTTATTCATTTACATTTTAGTAGTCACGCTTAGCTACTGATTACCATATTGGAGAGTGAAGAAATAGAACATTTTCATCTTCACAGAATGTTCTACAGGACAACATAGTAATTGCAATGTATTGTTTAAATTGCAGTTTTGCGCCACGACATCAAAACGAAAAGTATCTTTAAAGACGACACACCACTGACCAAGCAAATGGAAGCAATGATAAACAAATGGGATTACATAAAATTGAAAAGCTTCTGCACCTCAAAAGAAACGGTGACCAAGATACAAAGACAATCCACAGAGTGGGAAAGGATATTCACCCAATACCCATCTGACAAGGGGTTAATATCCAGGATATATCAGGCACTGGTAGCACTCCACAAGAAGAAAACAGCCAACCCCATCAAAAAATGGGAAGAAGAAATGAACAGAAGCTTCCAAAAAGAAGAAATTTGAATGGCCAAAAGGCATATGAAAAAGTGCTCTTCATCTTTAATCATCAGGGAGATGCAAATCAAAACAACAATGAGATACCATCTCACCCCACAGAGACTGGCACACATCCAAAACAGCAAGAACAACCGGTGCTGGCGTGGATGTGGGGAAAAAAGGGACTCTCATCCACTGCTGGTGGGAGTGCCGACTGGTCCAGCCCTTTTGGAAAATAATATGGGCATTCCTCAGAAAGCTAGATATTGAGCTCCCATTTGATCCAGCAATAGCACTCCTGGGAATATACCCTAAAGACCGAAAAACACATAGCAGAAACACTATCTGTACTTCTTTATTCATCTCTGCGCTATTCACTATAGCTAGAATCTAGAAACAACCTAAATGCCCGAGAACAGAGGACTGGCTAAAGAAACTGTGGTTCATCTACACTATGGAATACTATGCGGCTGTCAGAAAAGATGAAATTATGAAATTTACCTGCAAATGGATGGACATGGAGTCTATCATGCTGAGTGAAATTAGTCAGAAGGAAAAGGACAGATATAGAATGACTGCATTCATTAATAGGATATAAATAGATACCAGTGTTTTACTAAATATGGGAAATGGTAATGGCAGATTAAAACTCACCACTGAATATACACAAAGAGACTTAAGTGATAAACTCTAAATATCTGCAGGGCTAGCCACAATGTGTAAAATAAGAGGGAGAGAGATGCAGAGACAGAGAGAGAGAGAGAGAGAAAGAGAGAGGAAACTGGGGTACCTGCTATTAAGGCGGCCTGGGGGCGGGAGGGGAGGGGTACATTGGTGGTGGAAATGGGGCACTGGTGGAGGGAGGGGTGCTGGAATACTGTATTACCAAGAACCAATTATGAACACCTTTGTAATTGTATGTCTCACGGTGGTATAATAAAAAAAAATTAAAAAAAAATAAATTGCAGTTTTGCTCCCTCCCTAGTCTCTTTGCATTTGTAGTGAACTTCCTCACACCAGCAAATTCTTTTGACTAAATAAAGAAATGCTTTAACTTGATGTTCTGTTATAGGAACAGGAAAGTTTGGTAACTAAGCAGATAACCATACAGGTGACTAAGAAGGTGACTAGGGGCCAGTCCTCTGAGTGACCCATTCTAGGAACTGGGCAGAGATGGATAGGTCATAAATAACAAGTTATGACCTGCCTGGACAAAAGAAGTGTGTGTGTGTGTGTGCGCATGCGCCGTGTGCGCTTTGAGTATGGGGTGTGTGTGGGGGGGGGAGGACAAAAGAGGGGAGCATGAAACTTAAACAGAATATCTAAACACATGGATTACTGCAACAAGGGCCCTCTCTGAGTTCCATGCTGTACCACTCACTGTATATTATGAAGCAGCCAATGGGGAAGCTCCATTCTCTTGCCTGTTTTCTTTCTGTTTCACCCTTTTTCTGGGTTGCCAGAAAAACTCCTGTATAAAGTGCTCTGTACCTATATTCAGGCTGAGAGTTTCAGGCTGGTTGCCTAGGTAATCTCCAGCTCAGCCAGCAGGCATAAATAAAATCTCTTTTCCTTTTACCTTAAGACTTGGTATAATTGATTAAGCAAGCTCTGTCATGATATCATAGTTGGCGAAGGTTCTCTTTCTGGACATGCCTGGCTGGGAATGGTGTTGGCCAGAGACTCGGTGAGCAGGTGTTTGTAGGAGGCCCACAGCAGGAAACCTGGAGCACTGAATGGAGAGGAAGAAGGGGCCATCTTGGTGGGGGAATGCCTACATATGAGATGGCATGAAGAAGAGGAACCTCAAACTTTCTAAGGGACAGAGCCCTTAGATTTGTTTACCTCAAGCTTCCTCATTTATTTCTCCTTTTGTAACTGTAGGTGAGCATTTGGGGAACACTTATCTTGCTTGGGATTGAAGATCTGCCTTTTGTAATGGAAAAGAACATGTGCTCAGCCCATGGATTGTTTTTACAAGAGTCTTTGGTCTGAAGACACTGTGCCAACGCCTTCCAGCTGAGAGCTGGGTATGTTATGTACAAAGCGTGCAGAATCACGTGTCTTTGAAGCAACGCACAGGAAGTGGCACAGATTCAATTTCAAACTGTTCACAAACGCCCTAAGTAACGAGATCTCGATGAAAACAAGCTCTGACGCAGGTCTCTGTTGTGAAGCAAACTTTACGATGGCGGTTTTCACTTAAGCCTCTCTTCCAGGGGACTGTGGGATTCTTCATGAAGTTATCTGACCCTGTGTTTCCTACTGGGTAGCCAAAGTCACCCAGAAAACAAATCTAATCCTTTTCTTTACTGGGAGTGAAAGCTCCACTCATGATGCCTTTGTAGTCAAGCATTTTACCTTAATTAAGACGTGAGACCAAACCCTGTTCTCCCTTGGTGGGAGGGGTGTGCGTAAAACAGTGGGTCATGTTACCCCACACTCTTCTCCTAGGAAGGAAAGAGTCTGGAACTCCCACTGACTTCAAAGGGAAAATTCTCACCAGCCCCTGTGGGCGTGGGCGGAGGAAGGAAGAAGGGTAGTGAGAAAGGTATTAGCAAAGCGGTAAATGAACCTGCTGAGATTAAGGTTAATGTTAAGACAAAACCCAGCCCATGAAAGTATTTCCAGCTCTTTTTAGCTGTATGGTTTACAATGGGCCTTTGGTGTCTATCCACTGGCCTGTGGCCCTAACACGCCTGCAGATTTGAGAGAAGGATCAGGGAATGAATGAAGACTGCAGAGAGGCAAAGGGAATGCTGGTGTCACTTATTTAAACCAGGACAGGGTGGTGGATGCCACTACCAGGCTCCCAGGCACCTTATAATGCTCAAGTATTTGGTGTTTGGGGCCACCAATTTGCTGCATTTATGTGTAGCCACCTTGGCAGAGTGGAAGCAATTAGCCAGACCTGTCTGTGTCTGCATTGCTCCCTAGGAGAACATGAAGCCCCTAAGAGATCATGGTTTTATCTTTCTGGATACCTGGAAGCCCTTTAGTAGGTAATTTACCAAATGCAGCCCCAGTATCTTTGAAAGAGTTAATTCACCTCCAGAGGGTCCCTGAATATGTGCCTCATCAGGCCAATGGGACCAAAGGGATATCATTACTCTACAGCTTATGTGGTTTTCCTCTTTTTTCCTCCTAGTAATCTAATCTGTGTTTTCTGACATTTCGTATTTTAGATTTTCCCCATCACCACAAAGTCACTTAAAAAAAAATAAAACTAGGACCAGAGAGGCAGTCACGGCACTTGTCTTGCACACAGCCAAACAGGTTCGATTCTTGCAGATGGTCCCCTGAGACTTGCCCTGTAGCATTCCCTGAGCACAGAGCCAGGAGTAAGTCCCAAGGACTGCTGGTCAGGGATAGCCCAAATGTCCCCACTTCTTAAAAAAAAAAGCAAATAAAAAAACCCAAAATAAAAATTAGAAGAACCTTGAACCTTAGGACAATGAGCTGGATGGTGTCAGAGAGATAGGACTTGCTGAAGGCTGGAGACAGAGGAGGGGAGCATAGAGAAGCCCTTTTTCAACAGAGGGTTCCCTTTGGAGCAGGATCTGGGCAACCTCCAGGGGTTCAAAAAGAATCTGAGTGTCAGAGTACTCAGTGGACTAACATGGAACCCTGTTCTCATCTGGGAGCACAGCTCAATTTTTCCTTCCCTGCCTGAAAGGTCTAGAAGAAGGAATTCTAGTCCATCCGTGGGCAACACTTAGATGCCTCATTCCTCTTGGGGGGCAAGCAGAGAGCCACGTGGGCACTTTGTTCTGACCTGTCCACCTCTGGATCTGATGGAACTTTATTTCCTCTTGTCTGCTCTCTTGCACCTTCTTGCTGAGGCTGCAGAAAAGTGAAGGTGGGACCTGTGGAGGGCCTGTGTGGTTCTAGCACTGTTACATCTCATGATAGACTGTTGCATGTTCCAAACCTCAGTCTTGGGTCAGACACATGGAACAGGGGTTAAGGCACAGGTCTTCAGCATGGTGCACCCCAGTTCTGTCCCCAGCATCCGTTGGGTATGTCCCCCCTTCCCTGGAGCATCACCGGGGCCGAGTGGCATCACGTTGAATCTCTCTGGGCTTCCATGTTCTCACCTGAAAAATGGGGTTTCGTGAGTTTTTTCCCACTTATTTTGGAAGCATGGAAGGTGGCTTTCCAGGTTCTATGAAGTGTAATAAAAGGGAAAAAATAAGAATAGGATTCAAGGACAGAAGGATAAAAATCTGGAGATGGAGAGAGGAGTTATGCGCATGAGAAAGAGGGGCCAGCAAGAGAATGGGAGTGAGCACCTGTGGACTCGCGCTCTGCTGCCTACCTGGTTAAGAGAATGGGGGGTGAGAGCACCTGTGGACTCGCGCCTGCTGCCTACCTGGTTAAGAGAATGGGAGTGAGAGCACCTGTGGATGCGGGTGCCGCTGCCTACGTGGTTAAGAGAATGGGGGAGCACCTGTGGACGCGGGTTCTGCTGCCTACCTGGTTAAGAGAATGGGGGGTGAGCACCTGTGGACGGAGGTTCTGCTGCCTACCTGGTTAAGAGAATGGGGGTGAGAGCACCTGTGGACGCGGGTTCTGCTGCTTATCTGGTTAATAGAATGGGAGTGAGAGCACCTGTGGGCGCTGGGCTCTGCTGCTTACCTGGTTAAAAAGAATGGGGGTTAAAGCACCTGTGGGCGCGGCTCTGCTGCTTACCTGGTTAAGAGAATGGGGGTGAGAGCACCTGTGGGCCCGCGGGCTTGCTGCTTACCTGGTTAAGAGAATGGGGAGTGAGAGCACCTGTGGATGCGGGCGCCGCTGCCTACGTGGTTACTCCTGAAAATATCTGCAAGTTGGGAAGGCCTAAAGCAACCTGGTGCTCCAAACACAACATACCTACAAGTGTGCAGAAGGGAAGGGCTGTGTGTGCTCCCCTGAAGGGATACTGAGGAGGCCCATGGGCTGGAGGGAGTGTTCACTAACCAGCACCTTGTTCTCCAGGCAAGCTGCGTTAGGTCATGCAGTGGAAAGCAAAACACAAAGAATGTGCGTTGTGAGTACATGTGGAGTGTGGGCAGTGCGTGCGGCATGAGACTCGCGGAGAAGCAGGCTGAGCACGCCAGGCCAAGAGGCACAGCTCCCTCGCTTCTCTTGTCTGAACTCCTCCGAATTCTCTGCTTTAACCTTTTTCAGCTCTGCAGCCTTCTCCTCCATCCCTAAAGGCGGAAAATCCTGCTTGGCAGCCCAGGAGTGGAGCCAGCACTGCCCGCGTCTCCCACAGAGATGCGCCACTTCTGAAAAAAAGTGACTTCTGCCCCCTTGGAGTCTCACCCATTGGTTCAAAGGACTCCATTATTCTTTCTCTGTATTTCCCAAGACTTGCATCCGGCCGGCCCTCTTTTGGGATCACTCTCTCTGGTGTGCTAACGGAGACCATTTAATTTGTGGCAGTGACCAGAGCTCCACTTACTTAAGAAAGGAATTTTAGTTGGTGAAGAAATGAGTCTTAGCTCTTAAGCAAGGATTAGACCTCCGCTCCATAGCCAATAAGATGGCAACCACCAGTCACTTAGCGACAAATTACTGTTAAGAGTTTATTATCAGGATGATCCCCTCAAGCAGACCCTATTAAAAAAGTAATCACCATCTGCTAAATTCCCTTCTTTTTTATTAAACTGGTCATTAATTACTGGTAACAACTAATTTTGTCTGGATTTTATTGAGTAATTATAAAATAAACAGGGGGGATAGCAAGTTTCCTGCCTTGCAGAGCTCTTTATAATGTTATGTTTCAAAGGGGACTGTAATAAACCACCAAAGTCCATTTAATATGGTAATTATAATTCTTAAAATTCATCCTTCCTGTGGTTAACGAGTGCTTTCTTTCAGCTCAGCACAGGCTGGCATCAGTTTTGGTTCATTAAATAGCAAACGAGTTTGCACCCACTAGTAACAATAGATCTTTCGTGGGTTATCACCTAATTAATTGGGGTGCATAATTTGATAACCTCAACTTTAAGAAAATGTCATATCCAGGTAGCCTAGAACAATAGGATAGCAAGGCTGAGTAATTAAAAACAAGCAAGTTCTAATGTTGGGACTAGAACAGGTTTATTATCCTGGATGCGACCAAGTGCAAAAGTCTTACTCATGTTTTTCAACAACAACATTTAGGTTAAACCATTTGAAACAAACCATTAATTTAATAACACAGTCATCCAAAACAAATCATAACTCATTTCCTTTTACTGCAAAAGTAATTGAGTAATGAATAATAAAAAGCATCCCACTGAAAAGAGCAGTAAATATGTTGACTTTATTATTAATACTCAATTTTGGTTAATAAGGCAGCTATTAAATTTGAAACATGATAGGCCTAATTTATTGACTTTTTTCACGATGACAGTGAAATATTAGCTAGTAAATACCAAAGGCCTTGCAGGAGAAGAGAAGATTGATCATGAAACCAAATGGAATGCAACTGAAATTTTGGTTCACTCTTAGAACTATTTGACTTCAAACTTCTTATCCTGTAAACTTCACGTGTTCCTTAAAAAAAAAACAAACCTCAGTTGTGTGTGTGTTAGAAAGATTTCTATATCGTTGAGTCTGGTGAACTAGAGTTCAGTATTGGTCAATATGTATCAATTTGTTCATTTTAAAACTCTGTCCAAAGTAGTCTTTACTTTTTTGTATCACTTCACTTGTATCACTTGTCTTCCAGTTGTTCATCGATTTGCTCAAGTGGGCGCCAGTAGCATCTCCATTCATTGGGAAAGGGGGCCATTATTGTTACTGGTTTTGACATATCAAATATACCACGTGTAGCTTGCCAGGCTCTGCCGTGGCTCTGGGTTCATCCCAGGGGGCCCAGTAAAAAGAAATACATAAATAAATTATTGGAAAACATCATCACCAGCCCAAAAGGAAAGCTGTGTAGGCCAAGCATGGGAGGATGAAAACTTATTGTTTATTTGTATTAAAATAGCATGACGATGTTGGTTACACCTAAAAGGTGACCTGTATTCTAAGTCTCAAACATCATTTTAGTGACAGTTCAGGGAAGAAGAAAAATATACAGAAGAAAAAAAATCGTGAAAGGCTCTTCGGGAATTTTTATCCTCTTGTAAATAGGATTGAAGCTGATTCCTATCATTCGCAGTAGCTATGCTCTATAAAGCTGGCATTAGAAGATGGACGGATAGTATGGATAGGAGTTAAGTCACTTGCTTTGCATCTGGCTGACCTTGATTTGATCCCTGGCATTTGCTTTATGATCCTCTGAACACTACCAGGAGTGATCCTTGAGTACAGAGCTAGGAGTTAGCCCTGAGCACCACTAGGTGTGGCCCCAATCCTCCCTTCCCCCAATTAAAAATAAAAGCCACCATGAATGAACCCTGAAATAACAAAGACTGACACTGAATTAGTGAATTCTGAGCTATTGTGTCAAGTACTGATTTGGGGGTGACAAAGAAATTTCACTCAGTAGATGGAAACACAGTGAAGACTGTACTTTATACAACAGGCTTTTACTACTCATTAACCCACAGATTCTATTTGTTTGTCCACTATAACTCTTTTTAACTTTAAGAATATTGATCCTGGGACTTTAGAGATAGTACAGGGGCTAAGGCACTTGACTTGCATACAGTTGACTTTGGTTCAATCCCCACTACCATTACTGCATAAGGTGCTCCAAACACCATCAAGAGTGATGGTGTTTCAGTATTAGTCAATATGTATCAATTTGTTCATTTTAAAACTCAGTCCAAAGTAGTCTTTACTTTTTTTTGTATCACTTCACTTGTATCACTTGTCTTCTGTACTGATTTGTCTTTTGTACTTTATATAACAGGCTTTTACTACTCATTTCCAGCTGTGTTGAACACCAAAAAAAAAAAAAGTATACTTTATACAAGTATTTCCAGCATTTCCAGCTGTGTTCAACACCAAAAAAAAATAGTATACTGATCCTATTGTAGGTTCTTTGTGAAATAATATGGGCCTTAACATATATGAGTCTGAAATTAATTTCTGGGTACTACTTATAAAATTATTACATAATATAGAATTATAATATGAACTTGGGATGTTGTTATTAAACATTTAAAAAAGTTTAACCATATATTTCACAACAGGGTTTAATTTTAGACTAAGAACAATTAAGTAGCATCCTGGTTTTTACCACTCCAAATTAATGATATTTTTGACATTGTAGACTTAATAATAGCTCTCTTGCCTTTTTACTTTCATGGGAAGAATAGTTCACATCTCAATCATATAGCAAGTAGTATAATCTCTACCTAGTAGATTTGAAATTCAATTAAAAATTCCAGTGTTTTTCCAAAAGGGCGAGGTCAATAAATGATGGCATGGATACGGGAGAAAGGGACTCTCATCCATTGTTGGTGGGAATGTAGACTAGTACAGACTTTTTTGGAAAACAATATGGACATTCCTCCAAAGACTAGACATCAAGCTCCTGTTTGACCCATACCACACCACTCCTGGGAATATACCCTGGGAAGCCAAAAATACACAGCGGAAACACCACATGCACATATATTTTTATAACAGCACTATTCACAATAGCCAGAATCTGGAAACAACCAGAGTGCCTGAGAACTGATGATTGGATAAAGAAACTTTGGTACATCTACACAATGGAATACTATGCAGCTGTTAGGAAAAATGAAGTTATGAAATTTGCCTATAAATGGATGGACATGGAAAGGATCATGTTGAGTGAAATTAGCCAGAAGGAAAAAGATAGATATAGAATGACTGCATTTATAAAAAGTGTGTATATATACACTTTATATATATATATATATATATATATATATATATATAGTATGATACCAATATCCAAGGTCAGGCAAAACATGGATCAGGTGGTCTTGTCAAAGGTGGAATCTACCACAACATGTGGGAAGTCAGAGGTTAGGTAAGAAAGAGAAGGAAACAGTGTGGTAATAGTTGTTGAAAGTGATAATACCAGCCTAGAACTGAGCATTGAATACAGGCAAAAGATACACATGATAGCCTCTAAATGTATGTATTGTAATTCACAGTGTGTAAGAGAAGGAAAAGAGAGAGAGAGAGAGAGAGAGAGAGAAGAGATAAAATACCTGCCATAGAGGCAGGCTAGGGGAGGGGAGGGAATTGGGGTCATTGGTGGTAGGAAATGGGCACTGGTGGAGGGATGGGTGCTGGAACACTGTAAGACCAAAACCCAAACATGAACTTTGTAACTGTATATCTCACAGTGGTATAATAAAAAAAAATTCTAGTGTTTCTGTAAGTATTTTGACCAGCAATCACAAATTGATGCCCTACAATATGTACCATATTGTTTGTTTTGGGGTCACACTCAGTAGTGAACAGGGGTTACTCTTGGCTCTGGGCTCAGGGGGCCATAAGAATGGTAGGATAGAACCTGGGTTGATCGTGTGCAAGGCAAATGCCCTAACCACTGTACTCTCTCTTTGGCCCCAGTACCCAAGATTAAAAAATGAGATTTCATCTGGATAGTCAGACTTGAAGATTCTCTTGTAAAATCAATGGTTCTGGCCTTGTAGGGATGGGATTCATACAAAACAACAATGCACTGAGAGCAGATTAAGGCACAGGTGAGCTCCCTAGCTCACTCCCTAGTTTTCCAGCATCCAACTTGCTCCACTCACCTGTATGACACTTTTTATTTTGTTGTTGTTTTTCAGGACTAAGTGTGTTCAGGACTTAGTCCTGGCTCTGTGCTCAAAGGTCATTCCTGGTGAGCTTGGGGGAACCATATGGGATGCTGGGGATCAAACCTGGGTTGGCTGTGTGCAAGGCAAGCATCCTACCTGCTTCACTATTTCTCTACCCTGCTGTATGACGCTCTAAGCATTTGAATTTCCTGCCCCTTGATCAGACATAATTAAACTGCAACACTAATTCAGCAAATACTTAATATATTCCTTATTGTCAGTTTTGTTTTTTGAGAAAAGTCAAGCTTGCACTGGGTAGAAAAACCAATAACTAAATAGACAACAAAGCAATGGATAGATCCATGCCTCAGTTGGAGAAGGAAGATGAGATTGCAAATGTACCACAGGACACTGGTTGCCAAAGGACTATATCAGCATCAGACTAACCTGAGAGCATGGGGTGTGTGTGTGTGTGTGTGTGTGTGTGTGTGTGTGTGTGTGTGTGTGTATCCATATCAGATAGCTATAGGATATGTTGGCTGGAAGAATGTAACTATAGCTGCTTGAGTAGGAAGAAGAGGATGCAGTCTGGGTAGGATTTGTCTTATTAATTTTAAGTTGGATATATAGAGGGATAAGGGATTTGTTGCGTGACTCGTGACTTTGGAGTTATGCTAAGTTTCTGTGATAAATTCTGAATGGGCTTAAACAGTCCTTCAAAGCTTGAGTGCTAGAATATGGTATTTACTACCTGCAAAGTGATCAACATAACAACTGTATTATTAGTCTAAGTTTCACATGAACTTACCTCACATCTTATCATTTTGCAGTGTGGGGTTAGCTCTTCCTAGTGGAACTCAGAAGCCCAGCTTCCCTTCCTGGAGAGTTTTGGCAGCAAAACTGCTAAGAGGGCAGCAGTTCAACGTGGGGCCTGAGGACTTGGTGGTGCTCAGCACCTGTGGTGCCAGGGATCACCTGGGCTAACTTGGCAGTGCTCAGGGGCTGTACTGAGTGATGGCTGAGGTACATGTGGCATCAGGAATCAAAGTGGGTTGGCTGCATGCAATGCAAGTGCCTTAGGTCCTGTGCTTTTTCTCCGGCCTCAGCTGACAGTATCTTAGACCCAATTAAAAAAAAATTATTTTTTGCTCTTTTAGGTCACATCCACAATGCTCAGGGTTACTCCTGGCTCTGCACTCAGGAATTACTCCTGGTGGTGCTGGAGGGCGGGGAGGGGATCATATGAGATGGTGAGGGTTGAATCAGAAGATAGGCCTGTGCAAGACAAAAGTTCTACTGTACTATCTCTTCAGCCCCTTTGGCCCATTTTAAGGTGGGTTTAGACATGGCCATGAGCAGATACCATCCATTGTTGGTCTAGACTTAGACACTGGCCCAGACATTAAATTATGCCCCCCTTTTTTTTTTTTGCTTTTTTGGGTTTCAATGGCAATACTCAGGGTTTACTCATGGCTCTGTATCAGGAATTACTCCTGGCAGTGCTTGAGGGACCATATGGGATGCCGAGGATCGGGGATCAAACCTGGGTTGACCGCATGCAAGGCAAACACCCTACCCGCTGTACTATTGCTCTGCCCGCCCCCTTAAAATATTTGGAGGCCTCCTTAACACTGATATCACCATGTAGAATATCAAAAGGGAAGTCTTTGATGTATAGAATCTTGCTCACTGGAAAAATTAATGTCCTAGCCAGAAGAGTGACTTGCCTATCCAAAAGGGGGTCTCAGAGTAAAACAAACTCCCAGGAAGCTGTGCTGCAGGTTTCTTTGCTCCCCAAGGAAAAGGCCCCTGAGAACCAGGGCATAGAAGAAAGAACACTGCTTGTTTGAGTCAACATTGCTTTGCTAGGTAAAACTTCACTTGCTGGGGATGCATTTTGTTGCAAGTAACCTGTCCTTTGTTACAGGATCCATTCATTCTGTTATCGGTGTGCAAGTCTTCCTGGATGGCTGGTTAATCCAACAGCCACCCAAGCCTCAGACTCTGTCTTTTGGTCACTCTGGGATGTTGCAATCACACTAGGAAGTTTCAGGAAGGCTTCAGCATCTCTTCAGAGTGATACACTGCTATAAATGTTAGTGTCTTGCCCCCCCCCCCCCCCACCATGTGGGATAATGCCAGGGATCAAATGTCTCATGCCTGCAAGGCATGTGCTTTGCTGTGAGCTACTTCCCTAGCCTTTACCAACAGCAAGGACCTTGTGAAGGAGTTTGCCACCCTGAACCTCATGTACTTCCCCTCATGATTTACTAGCTAAAACTGCACCTCAGGATTAATATCTACAGTTGGTGAGGAGAACCCTTCAGCTTAGACTACGGTTTCCGATTCAAATTCTGGTTGGAACCTATGAATCTAAATGCCTAACACAAAACTCAAGTGATATTAATGCAATTGGTCCGAAAATCATTGAGCTTAAATCATTGAGCTTAAATGGCTATCAGCACACATTTAGGGCCCCTCCCTGAAAATATGGAGAGAGAGAGAGCATTCTGGGTGGAAAACAGCAATGGATACTCTGCATAGAACCAACAGAACACTGGCCAGTGTCCTTATAAGTGAGAAGCACAAACATTGGGGGCCAGAGTGATAGAACAGTGGGTAGAGCATTTGCCTTGTGTGCGATCCATCCCCAGCATCCCATATGATTCCCCAAGCACTGATAGGAGGGAAACCTGAGTGCAGAGCTAGGAGTAAACTCTGAATAAATGCACCCCAAAAAATACAGGGAAGGCAGAAATAACTGTCAGCAGTTGTTAAAAAAAAAACTCAATCTTTAAAGCAATGTGTATGGATCTCAAAACCACCAAGTTGAGATATCTTTGTAAGGAGGAGTATCAGCAACTTCTAGCTAGAATTGAGCTGAAGACGAGACCTGCCAATGGTTTCCAATACTTGAACTTTTCCATTTATCATCTGCATAACACAATCAGGCTTACTGAAACTGTTTCTTCCTGCAGTTATATTAGAAATTTAAAGCTGGCAGGCACTTAGTTATTCTATTAACTGATGTATTTTAAACCATCTATGTCAATTCACAGAGCTCTGAAACTCTGAAACTAGAGGTTGACTTGTCCACAATATTTCCTCCAAATGAAATCAGGTATAGATGAGGAAACAGCAGTCATGATTTGGGCAAGGGAAATCAGTTGGTGGGATTTAGAGTTAACTTTGGTGAACTAACATCAAGTTTCTGCTTAAGTGCAGGAAATGGCATTAACCGTTAAAAGGAAATTTAAGCATATCTCAAGCTTCATTAATCTCAATCATCTGAATTTGATTGAGTCTTTGTGAAGTCATCTGGCCTAGTCCTCTGCCTCTGGATTGCTCCTTTCAAGCATGCAAAGTACCAAAGCTCTTAAAAGCGGAGGATTGATGAAGCTGCCTTCTTAGGAGGTGGGAGCAGAAGCCTGAAGCACCCCCCATTGGGTGGGGGTGGGGTAGCCTACCAAGAAGTGAAATTTCACAGAATTACAACTTTTGAGCTCCCAGAAGAAATATCTGGATTTGTTCCCAGTTGTGAACAGAAACAAAAATGGGAAAAGTGGGAGGGAGGGGGCTAAACCAGTAATACACAAAACTTAATTAAGTCACACTGAAACCTGTATGAGAAGCTAGAAAAATTTATCGCTTAAGTTTTCAAAGAAGAACTGATCCAGTAGGTCTGGGATGGCACCGGGAAATTTATGCTCCTACAGTTTCAGGTACAGTTGATGCTGGGAGTGTGAAAACCGATAAACTCAATTTCAGATGCAAACAATGTCAATAATGCCTTAAAAGCATATTTTATCATTCAAAAAATGAAACTCCCAGTGCTTGGTGGAGTTGAAAAACAGCAAGAGCATGTCTGTGTTCACACAACGATGTCACAGCTTTATAATAATGGAAGCTGTGCCAAAATTCCTGGAAAACATGCAATAGAATTGGGCAAAGTCTCACGAAAGTGGATAAGGTTATAAATGGTTATTTTAAGGTTACTTTAAGGTTTTAAATCGAAGGAAAGTTTTGTGCTGTTCCGCTACTGGGGTCTTGTGAAGACAATGAGACTCCAAGTGCCTGAGGAAGATTCAGGGTAGGTACACTTTTACCCGCACCCTTTGTCAATTAAATAAAAGTAACTAACCCTTTCCAGAAATACAACCGGAAACAGGCTCTAATGCTAAATGCCTCTTAGAATTATATTATAAAGGATCATATGATTCCCAGGGACTGAATTTACTCTGTGTGCATGTTGTGCACTTACTTGTGCTTTAAACTCCTTTAGTGTCACCATAACATCCCAGCAAAGAGTTCATTTGGGGAGTGGGAGTGGGGTACGGTGGTTTGGACGACAAAAATCAGTGTGTCGGGACTATTCTTGGTTCTGTGCTAGGGAGTGACCCCTGGTGGTACGCAGAGGACTATATACAGTGCTAGGGATCTAATTAGCAACAGCTGAATGCAAGGCAACTCTCATCCTGCACTATCCCTCCAACCTTTCCAGCAAAGACTCTTATAGGTATGAACAACTTAATGGAAGTACCTTTTGTGCTTGAGGAACCCGAAGACCCTGACTTGACCTAGACTAGCCCACAGGACTAAATTACACACAGGAGTGATGTTTTCATACTGTCCTCTGCTTTCTTAAAACTTCAGCTTCATTTAGCAACAGCTGCCTCTTGGGGACTGAAATTACTTAGATCATTAAAACTTCATCAAGTAATAATTTTTTTAGAGCTGTTAACATAAATAACTGCAGTAAATAACTACAGAGTGATCGATTTATTCTTGATATCTCCTGGGACTCATTATTCAGCTTTGATGTCTAAAATCAGGACATTTGAACTGCAAACTGTGTATCAACTATTCACTTGGGTGTGTTTTAATGTTTTTTAGGTTTAGCATGTTCCTGGACTCATAAGCAGACTTGCTTAAAAAATATTTCAAAGAACAGCAAGTCTAGAAGATGATGTGTCACACAGCCTAGCAAATATTGCACTGCCTTCTTTTGTGCCCCTCCCTGATTCGGGATGGTGTGTGTGTGTGTGTGTGTGTGTGTGTGTGTGTGTGTGTGTGTGTGTGTGTGTGTGTGTGTGTGTGTGTGTGGTGAGGGTGGGGCCAACTCTATTCTAATGAAATAGAACATGAAATTCTTCTAAAATTGGAAAACAGGAGAAGTCCCAGTCAGCAGGAGGGGCTTCAACTCTCTCTGGCCCACGACAAGTTTTTAATTAGTTATCAACCCCAACCCCTGCCAACAACAGGGTAAGATGTAGTCTGCTAAGATAAATTACCATAATATAGCCATGGAAGGGAAAATATATGGTGTAATACAGAGAGGTCTAAATACCTCTAAGTGGAAAAAGCATAAATGACCATTTTAATTAATTTCCTAATGTAAAACACAGCTGCAGTAATGTTGGCAAGTCTGACTTGCCCGTTTTAAATTTGTCACATGAAATCATGCCACTTAATTAAGTCTTAATGCATAAAAGTATATTTTATTTACTTTTTATGGAAGCTCCACATTCAAAGCTTTCTATTTCAGTGTGCAAATGTTTAATAAATTACTTGAAATACAGAAGGGGGAAAATCTGCCTGCTAATCGACAGCTACACTGTGTCATTTCAGTTTTAATAATGAACTGCCTTTTGGGTGGACTCAAGCTGATATGTGAACTAGCTCTAGGCTATTAAAGTAATGAGTTTGGATAGAGTCATCGGATCTCATGCTTGGCACAAAACTCAAGGACAAGGACTTTGCCCACAATTCCTAGTCTGTTTACTAGACTGCAACTAGAACGAATGAGTTATAAATTCTTATGGCTTCCCCTCCCCCTTCAGCTCTTGTTTGCGCCTGCCCTGGTAGGGTCTAGGAAAACACGGTATTATAGCGCCCTCTGCAGGCTACAAGTTTTGTAGGTTCTTGCAGCCAACCAAGGGTCAAAAAGTGGAACGCATACATG
Organism: Cryptotis parvus; assembly: GCA_021461705.1. Taxonomy (NCBI): domain Eukaryota; kingdom Metazoa; phylum Chordata; class Mammalia; order Eulipotyphla; family Soricidae; genus Cryptotis; species Cryptotis parvus. The sequence continues at coordinate 11,564 of JAJIBD010010291.1, read as the reverse complement.
AATCTCTGGGAAGGGTGGGTTGATACAGACTCTCCAAAAGGTTCTGTAAAGCAATTAAAAATAATAAAATAAATCACACTTTGTTGACTCATTATGGCCTGCTTCCTTGGTAGAAAAATTTTGGGTGGCCTCAAGGAACTCAATAATACATAGGGTGGATGTTGTTAACAGCTCACAGGGCTGGTGGGCATGCTTAGAAGGCAGGATCTTGGGGTGCCCTCAGCAGCACCAGGAGCCCCCCTAAACTCAACCGCATGTGCCCCCAAAACAAAAAAATACTCCCCAAAGCACGGACTCACACCATGTTAGGCATAATACCAGCTTTAACACAATAGTTGTTAACATTATTGACTGATGAAGAATACGGGGTTTTGAATTCACCTGCCAAAAAATGCAATTTCTAGCAACTCTGGGATTTAGGGATTTGGATCCAAGAAAGAAGGAATTACAAGTTAGTTATGCAGACCAATGCCACAGTTTTCTCACCCAATTTTCCTCCCTCAGAGCGAAGAGTGAATGCCTCCCAAATGTAAGTAAATTCAGTGTTTGAGGAGCTTAGTATACGTTTTACTGGCACTTTATGTTGTGTTTTAACATTTTTGTCTGGAGCCGGATATAAATCATAACTGAAAGAAATTTGTCTGTAAAGATATATATGAGGAAGTGTGCAGAAGACAGAACAAAGTAAAACGAGCCCTTGTTTTCATTCTGATGGTACATTTTTAATCACATTTTATGTTGGTTGTAAAAAATATTCTTCAAGTCAGCAAAATAACCAATAATTTGAAGAGGAAAGAAATTTAATCTTTTCAAGCAATAGTACTACTATTTTTAATAGTAGATACTTTTTTTCATAGTAGTCAAGAGAGTATGCATTTAAAAGGAGGAAGCATTTGACCAAAATACTTCCTTTTATTGAACTTAAACCTCATGTAGTGCCCAGAGATACAAGCTTCTAAACAATCTCCCAAAGCTTGGGTCTTCTAAGAATTCCTCAAAGTGTCCCAGAAGATCCTGGCCCTGCAATGGCTGAGTGAAGAATATTTTGCTGTGTACAGATTTCCTGTACATTATGCTGTGGCAAATCTCTGGCGGAGACTTTAATTTTTTAGATCTTGTAACAATTTTCTTTCATTTAAAGCAAATATTTTGCCAACCAAAATATTCTATTGAAGAATAGAATATTTTCTTTTTTTTTTTTTGCGGGGACCCCGGCGTGCTCAGGGGTTCCTCGGGCAGATTCTCGTGGTGCGGGGGGGGGGGCGGGCCCGGCGCAGCCGCGGGCGCCCCCCCCCGGGCTACGCTCGGCCCTGATATTTGAAGAGACTGTTTCCTTGTCAGGACCCTGAAGGAACAGTTGGAGGCTCTTCATATTCCTGAATCAACCAGAAGCCATTGGGCTACATTGGCACATGATAGGGTCCAATGGAAATGTTACTGGCGCCCGCTCGAGCAAATCGATGAATAACAGGATTCAAGTGATCAAGTGAAGAGATTGTATATTTTAAAATAGGAGAGAGAAGGAGGATGAAGAGGAGGAAGAAGATGAAGAGGAATAGGTAAGAGAAGAAGAAAAAGGAGGAGAAGGAGGAGTAGGAGGTGCCTTCCATAAAGGCAAGCTGTGGGAAAGGGGAGGGAATCTGGGGACACTGGTGTTGGGAAGGGTGCACCGGTGGAGGGGTGGGCGTTGGACACTGTATGACTGAAACCCAAACATGATCAGCTTCGTAATTATCTTACAGTTTATCTCACTTTGTATAATAACATTTTTTTAAAGTGAGATCATGCATATGAAAGAAAAGTTCTGATAAACAAAGAAATTCTGGTATTAACCATATTAAATAGCATGATTATCTGGATGGATTCTCAGGATAAAAATCTGACCTTTACAAAAGTTGACTTGAATTTAAATAAACCTTCAAGAGCCAAAAAAAAAGTAAAACAGTATGATTTGTAAATTAAAAAAGTATAGAATTTATGAGCATATATGCCTTTTTTTTTGGTCTTTTGGGTCACACCCGGCAATGCTCAGGGTTATTCCTGGATCTGCACTCAAGAATTACTCCTGGCAGGGTTCAGCAGACCATACAGGATGCCAGCGATCAAACCTGGGTGGCGCGTGCAAGGCAAATGCCCTATCTGCTGTAGTATTGCTCAGGCCCCCATATATTCCTTTTCCCCCTTTTTAAAAAAGACATAGCTTCTGAAATATCACAGCATTTGCTTTCCTTCTTAAGCAGCATACTAAACGATTAGTTGTGATTAAAGAAAATAAAGTGGGTATGAGGGATGGCAGGAAGAGTGATGGTGAGTGTGGAACCTGCTGGTGCAGATGTTAAAACTTCCCTCCAGAATGCTTTTAAACAGGATCTTTTTCAAAGACCAGTAGGGAGTTAGTAGGAGGCAGCTGTGAGGGTAGTAGGAGGCAGCTGTGATTGGGGCCGGCATAGTGGATGCAAAACTCTTGGAGTGGCTGCTCAGAGGTTGGTTCCCTCAGGACCCCGGTAACAATCTGGACAACTCTGATGCTTTCTGAGTCCCTGGGCATATCTCTGTGCCATTACTTAAAAGACACACAACCCTGCTAGAAGGTTTTCACACCTCCTCCACCTAGTGGTGTAGACAAGACTGGCATGTTCTCTGCGTCTAGCCAGTCACGGTCTGTGTTCCAGGGAAACCCCTCTCACAAATGAACACCCAGAATTAAAACACGGCATGTCCGTCTTTGCTGAAATCAGAGACAAGCGTTCTCTCAGCATGAACTGTCAACAGCCTGAGTAAAAAATCAGGCAACTGCTGGCTCCTGTGGGATTGTCTCCACACTCAAATGTGCACGGAGCTGAATGTCAGACAGGATTCTACCAGGCCTGGAATCCGGCTGCCAGCCAACAGCCCTCACCGGGCTTATCCCCCCTGGGCGGCTGTGGCCAGAGGGAAGTGCAGGCTGCTCGCAGATGTGGGCTGCCTTCACCATTTACAGTCATCCCTCCCACCCACTCGGCTCCCCTGAGGCGCCAAGCCCTGTCCCACAGCCTGGCCAGCTTGCCCCACTGGGAGAGGATTAAGCCTGGTGTTTGCATAGCCTCAGCTCAGGAGGCAAGGAAATTGGCTGCAGGCGGACCTAACTGAGTTGCTGGGTTGAAACCCAAGGTCCCCAGATCAATTCTGGATCAGACAGAGGTGGAAAGGCAGGATGGCTGGGGCCAGGGGTTCAGGAGAGATGGGGAGAGAGGGGGAAAGAAGAAAAGAGAGAGGGGGAGAAGAGGGAGAAGAGAGAGAGAGATGCACTTAAGTGTGAGTGCTGCTTTAGAACTCACCTATGGGTCTAGAGAGACAGTCCAGCAGGTAGGGCGCTTGCTTTTGCACATGGCTGACCCAGGTCTGATCCCCTGCACTTCTCAAGACTTCCCATTCAGGAGTAATTCCTAGTGCAGAGCCTCAGGAACCCCTAAGCATTACCAGGTGTGACCCCCCAAACCAAAAGATAAACCCTCCCTCCCAAAAAATTCACACACAAATTACAAGAGGGGTATATCCCAGGGTGTAAGAAATGCCACATTCATATCATTCTAGGGCCAGGCAGGGTTGTTCTGGATTCATCCGTGTGCCCAACCAGTGAGAACAGGCAGGGACAAGTCACAGTCACAAAGTCCATCTGGACTTCGTGAACCCCCTGCGAGACTCACAAACGGCTGCCTGCAATGGATTCTAGGAACCAAATGTGAGAGGTCGGAGCATACAGATATTTAAAGGATCATTCACAAAAGTGGATGCAGAAAGAATGGCTTTATGTCTGTGACTAGCATTCCAATTTTCCAAAGCTTCTTTAGGATCACTAGGAAGGGAGGCACTTCTTCAAATGATACCTGCAAGAGGCATGCCCCAGAAACTGAAGGAGGTGGGAAGACAGTGAATCTCCATTCAACTTGTTAGGCCCTGAAGGCACATAGAGAGAAAGTGCCATTACAAGTGGCAGTACCTGGGGATATATATACAGTGTGATGGGCATTAAAGCTGGGTCAGCAACATGCAAGGCAAATGCTCTGCCTACAGCATTATCACTGCAGCCCAGAGCTTCTTTTCACAAAGCCAAGAAGGTTTTTGATATTTTCCAGTCAAACTGCCGAAGTCTCTTTTTCTCTCAGACTGGGGGACTGGTACCCATTTTTAAATTAAACACAAACCTAGAATTGCTCAGAAAACAAATGGTCCCACCCACCGTGAACTTTCCTACCACAGGAGGCCCAACTATAAATCAACCAGAAGAATTCTAAGATGATGCTTGGACCAATAAGACCAATCAGAAGAAATCGGGGATGATGCCTGGAGAAATAGGAAAGACAGGGTTGCCCCCGCTGGCTCAGCAGTGCCCTAGGCAGATGGACATATTGACTCCTTTACACTGCTGTTCATTTCTCAAAAAATAACATTGGAAAAAGCCTGGTCCTGTGTACAAAATCACAGAGGATGGTAAAAGCTCAATGCGGAGCCAAAGCCTGTTTATAATCAAGCTTGGGGATTCTCCAGTGTCCCTAAGAGTAAAACACACCCAGGAAATTTCACCGCAAACAACAAATATGAACGCAAGCTATGATGTTGATAGCACAGTGTCTTTACAAGTCCCCCACCCCTCAACAGCCATTTGATGTGGCGGAAGCAGAATGGGGGACCCCTGAAATGCAACTGCCAACATCTCCCAGAGAGACATTTAACAGCTAACAATTATTTTGAAGCACGTGTTCTTTGGGGGCTGGGGGTCTCCAAAGACATTTTCAGGGGTCCAGAAGCTCGTTCCAGTGATTCTTGGCTATCTGAGATAATGGGTCAATGCAAGGATGCAGGCTGTTCTGCCAAGCCCTGTGATGTGGGGTCACACGGGAGATCTCCATGGTCACACACTGGAGGTGCTTGGGGCACGCAGGGCTGCTCTGGGACCTGTGAGGTACTGGGACAGCTGCGTGCAAGGCAGCTGCCCCCACCAGGCTGTGTTCTGGCATGTGTATGGTACATGGTCTGCAAATCCCTAAGAGTCCCTGAATGTCACCGCAGCCTCTCTTACATGCAGGACCTTCTAGGTGAAGGTATAGCACACACATGACCACTTAAGTCAAGTTGTGAGAAAGGGAATAGCAGAGACTCTGGAAACATCCCTATGGCCTGCCGAAATGATCTCCCAGATGTAGGGAATACATGACACAAACCAGCAGGTGTAGCCAGAGGAACAGAGAAACAGGGCTGTATGGTCACTCTAGGACAGGAGGAATGAGTAGAAGAGGGACAGGGGGCCTGTGCTGGAACCGCATGTGACAGGATACAGCTCTCCCAGGTGGTGAAGAGTAGAAGAATGAAACATTTGTAGCCAGGACCCCTCAAGGGACTTTACTTTGGGAAGGACCAGGACTGGCCCAGAAGCTCATCCAATGAGCAGATCCATGCTTGGAACTGGCACAAATCTTCCATCTCTGTTATGTGCAAGAAAAAGGCCCGAGGGGACAGCTTGGGGCTTCTTCCTTGTAGCATCTGAAGGCAATGGGTCTGAGCCAACGCTGACTTCTCAAACACTGTGTGTGTATGTGAAGAAAAAATGTCTGCCTTTTGTTATTGGAACACAGGAATGTTCTAGCATCTCCCTGGTCAAGCTGACAGTTGCACTCTCTCAGCTTGCCCCCGCCCAACTAAGGTGCCGCTTTATCACTGACCCTCATTGGTTCACCTGGTAAATATGAGGTGTCTTCACCATTTGATTCCCAACATTCTTGGGGCTTCCCTGACAACATGGACCATTTTATTTGGGGCGGCCACACCTGGTGGAGATCAGGAACTTCTCCAGGCAATGGTTGGGGAACTGCAGTGCTGGTACTGAAGCTGAATCTCTTGCATGCAAAACATGGCTATTTCTGTTAAGCTCTCTCCAGCCCTACTAAATGAACTAAATTTTAATAGTACTTTCCTTGCCATATTTTAAGCAGTAGATAACATACACATTATTACATACAGTGCTTAGAATCTGTCTCACATACAAACATATCTAAGTGTTCAATGAAAGTACTACAGAGTTTGAATCATTTCACTACCATATAGTATTATTATAAAACTGACTTCTATAAGTGGTAAAATTGTAATGGCCTTTCCTCATCTGAGCCTGTTGAGGGCAGGAGCACTGGTGTCTTATACAGAACCATCTATTAACAGTTCTCATTTGTCTAACACTGCAAAGAGTACCTGCTCTTGGGGGCTGGGGGCTCTGGCTGGTTCATTGTCAGACCTGAGGATATGGTTTTGTTCAGGCCTGTGGTGTTTGAGAACCTCCAGAGTTATATCTGGTGGTGCACGGGATTATGTGCTACTGGGGTTCAAACTGGGATCTTGGGGCATGCCAGGCAGCCCTGGCCACGGAGCTACCTCCCAGTGCATAGAAAAGCTAAAATGCAGAAAAAGCATTTGCATTTTATTTATGTATTTTCTGTATTTCTTTTTATATGGCCACACCTACTTCAAGTGCTCTGCTCAGGGATTACTTCTGCCTCTGTGCTTACTCCTGCAGGGCTCAGGGAAGCATATGAAGTGCTGGGGATCGAATCTGGATTGACTATGTGCAAGGCAGCAGACCTATCCATTGTACTACTGGTCCAAAAGGATTTGCATTTAAAAAAGATCCATGAGGCCTGAGAATATATTCCAAGTGGTGGAGCCTAAGCCTAAGTAGTGAAGGAAGTTTGATGTGTAAAGAGGTTTATCTATCTATCTATCTATCTATCTATCTATCTATCTATCTATCTATCTATCTATCTATCTATCTATCTACCTACCTATCTATCATCTATCTATCTATCTATCTATCTATCTATCTATCATCTATCTATCTATCTATCTATCTATCTATCTATCTATCTATCTATCTATCTATCTATCTATCTATCTATCTATCTATCTACCTACCTACCTACCTACCTCTATCTATTTATTTGTTTATTTATTTTTGCTTTTTGGGTCACACCCAGTGATGCTCAGGGGTTACTCCTGGCTCTGCACTCAGGAATTACTCCTGGAGGTGCTTGGGGGACCATATGGGATCTGGGGAACGAACCTGGGTCAGCCGCATGCAAGGCAAATGGCTTACCTGCTGAGCTATTGCTCCAGTCTCAATGTGTAAAGAGGTTTATCACTGTACTATGTGCCCAGTTCTGCTTTGACTCCCCCGTCCCTCTTTCTCTCTCTCTGTCCCTCTATTTCTGTCTGTTTCTCTCTCTCTCTCTCTCTCTCTCTCTCTCTCTCTCTCTCCTGACACACACACGTACTTATGCACAAGCGAAAACTGCCAAATGTGGTCCCTGCAAACACAAAAATTAAAAAGACTGATGGAGCGAGTTACAGAAAGGAATCATTCACAAAGGTAGATTTAGGAACACTGTTTGTAAGGGCCTCTCAGCACCCTTTAAATCATTCAGATGCTAATTAGTATTCTACATGGTTAGAATGAATTCTGAAATCAAGAGTTTATTCCCCCAATCAATGTTTGCAACTCTATAATAAAAACGTCTCCTGTTGCACATTTCTGATAAAAACAAAGTAATAATTGAATCGACATGGTCTAGAGGCAATGTAGGGTCGTATAACTCTGTGTCAACATGTTTGTGTATTATCTGAGCAGTTCATTTGTACTGATTTATTCATTTATTTACTGAAAAGCAAGGTAGACCTGTACCCAATTGACTCAAATTGCTGTACTTAAAGTGTTCACATTGTTTTGAATGGAGGAATTTATCTTCTCCTCCTAGCTTTTGGAGGCTTGACCTATCTGTTTTCAGTTAGGTAACAGTCTTGGGCCAGCACTTTTCTGGTACATTTGAAACTGTTGAACAATGAAAAGGAAAAACAAGCAATTGCCAGTACAGCTTAAGCCTAATGTAGATATAAACACAGTTAATGGCCATTTATTTAGGTTCTCCTTTATTATTCTTCACTTTTCATAGTGATTTTGAATCACAATGCATTAACAAATCTTTATGAGGTTTCTCCGTGGAAAGTCAGTTGCAGGCAAGGCATTTTATGACTCTCGGAGATGAGCTTAGATTTACCTTCAAACACAGAAAAGAACTGATAAAAGCTTTTGTTAGGTTCTGACTTCATCTGCTCTCCTTCAGTATTATGTGCTGTCTTCTTGCACTGTCTGAGTTACGGCCTTTAAACAGAGTGTACTGCCGAGAGCCTGCCCGGCAGTGTTTACACCACGGTTCTACAGCTCAGCGTGGCCATAAGCCTGGGGTCCCGGACTGAGTGAAAATGGCCGCTTAGTTTTCCTGCAAATGAAACTATTCTGAACTCTTTCTCCCGCTGCACTCTTTCAGTACTTCTAAAGAAAGGGGTCTCCAGGCGACTCCTCTGAGGACCTGCTCCATTCTGCTTTATGATGCCTTTTGGGTCTCAGACTTCCTGTAATGGCCACCAGCACAGCTCCGGAAGGAAGCCATTGGCGCTGCCCACTGCTGGAAGGAAGACAGACCAGCAGGAGGAGGGAGCAGAAGTGGCAGCTGCCCTACTGGCCAGGGGTGTGCTCAGCTGTCCCGAGGAGGATCCAGGCACCCAGCAGAAAGTGAGAGTTGTTCTGGAGTGTTCCCTGGAACACCCACTCCAGGAGACACTGCAGAAGGCACTCTGTGACTCTCAGCATCAGCAGGGGAGAAGCTTGTAGCCAAGATCACCCAGAGACGGCCTCCAAGAGTCATGTGACATTTGTCAGTGCGTCTTTGAGGGTAGAGTGAAATTTACAAGCACTGTACTCAGAGCCAGGGAGATGGCCCAATAGGTAGATGTATTTGCTCTGACTGTGGAAGCCGGAGCACTGCTGGGAAATCGCCTTAGTGCAGTGTTGGGGTAGTCCCAGAGTACCACCTGGAGTGGCAAAAAATAAATTCTAATGTGCACAGCAGGTTGCAAAGAAGATTAAATAAGACCAGGAGTACAAAGCTGTTGGTAAAGGGTGTGACACAGCGAAGCATTTAATACACGCAGCACCATTACTATTATTCCCAAGAAAGTTTATTAGTAATTACACACACACACACACACACACACCGATGTGAAAAAATTCAAAAGACATACACCAAAATGTCTGTGGCAGTTTTCTCCATGGGTGGAGAATTTTTCACTCTATGTCCTTTTTCCTCTGTATTTTGTATAATGAACAGTTATTATTTTTTTTTATCAGATCCAATACTAAGATGGATCTCAGTTTAAAATAATAAAGAGAACAAATGTGAAGAACAAAATGACAAAGCATCATTGCAAGCCTGACATCTGTCCTCGGTTGCCGCTGGAACATTCTAGACATCTTTCATTTCTCCCAAGAGTTCATGGTAAGAGGCCACAAAGAGATTAAAGGAACATTCACAGTGACATAAAAATGTCCATACAAAAGAACTATGCTCATTTTTTGATAATTTTGTTGGTCTTGAGATAGGTATACAAGGAGAAAGGAAATATCAAACTTTGCAATGGGAAAATATCAACTGTCTCACAGCTTTCTTCAGAAGTTTTCTGAGGCCTGTGCAGAAATTACCTATGGCATTAATTCCTCAACTGTTCCTAAGTCCCAGCCTGGATGAAAATGCTGTAGGTGTTGTGCCAGTCTGGATAATTAGAAGCTGTTTGGAGCAACTTAATGGTTCTAGCCAATGGCAGTTGGGCCAACACTAGTGTTTGGCTGGCTATGTCACATGATAATACAAGGAAGATGATGTTATGAAGACAACTGCTCCGTAAATTCACAAATTCCACCATCTGTAGTGCAGGTGCAGGGGAGGCTGCACGCTCTGTTCTCATTCATCTCTGAAATCAGCCTGAAAGGCTAATGCTAAATAAAACTTATGACTGCTGACATGACATGCATTTTATTTTTAACAAAAAGAAAAGACATAAAAAATGAAGGTTTTAGTTACACATGGTTTATCCCCAGCCCTTTTAATGTCTCCATTTAAGGCAAACTCATCTTTTCTCGAAATAGCTACTGTTAGAACTAAATGAAGACCAAAGATGAAAAACACAGACTTTCAGATATAAAAATGAACTCTGTGATGGTACCTTTAGCAAGTCGGCCCACTTGCTCTCCTGCTAACCTAAAATCTGAATGATTTTAGAATCATTTCAATGTGTTGTGACTTGGATGGATACTGAGAAACACGATTCTTTTCTCTTAAATTTGAAGTTTACATTTTCATCTTCATTAAAAAAATTCTCTTGGCTGGTGCCAGGAATGGAACCCAGGGCCACACACATGCAAGGTAAGTGGACTCGCATCCCACTCCCTACATTCAAATTATTTTCACACTTTTCTTTATGTGCTCTCTCTCTCTCTCTCTCTCTCTCTCACACACACACACACACACATATACACACGCAGTTTTTGGACCGCACCTGGTGGTGCTCAGGGGCTACCTCTGGCTCTGCGCTCTGGGATCACTCCTGATGGTGCTTGGGGGACCATTTGGGAAGTCAGGGACTGAAGCTTGGTAAGCCACATGAAAGGCAAAAGCCCTAACCACTGTACTACCTCTCTGGCCACTATGCTAATATTTTTTATCTTTATAAACTAGACTGGGCTGAGGTAAACAAACAAGTCCAAGTTAGTGCTGGTATCACCCCTGAGCAGGTCAAAAGCAGATTGTCAAACTCCACCAGCATGGACACTCTATTCTGTAGTGTGATGATTGTACCTATTTTTGAGTAAAGGAGCTCAGCAGTCAAGATATATGTTTACGGTGAGCAGGACCTATAAAGTGATCTGCTAATTAAAATGAGTCAGTTATACACACTTTCTTTCCTACTACAAATATGGTACCTTTTTCTCCATATTTTCTGTGAGAAGGAGGGTGATTCCCAATTGGTGCTCAGGAGCAATTCTTGGCCAGTGGGGCCAAAGCTGTACTTGGCAAAACTCATGGCTCCATATGTACCTGGGATCAAACAAGCAAATGTCTCAACTCCTGCAACTCTTTCTCTCTCTGCTTCCCAAAGTGACACATTCTGAAGAATGTGAATAGCAGCAGTGAAAAATATATGCAATTCCAGTGGTATGTCTGTAGTACTCTCCACAGGCAGAAAAATAGAGAGATATAACACAGGGATGTCCCATACCCATTCTAGTGTAATAAAGGACCATTTGGGTGGGGCTTGAAATCTTCTAGGGAAAGTCACTTCACTTATCACCAGGAGATGTTGGAAAACTTTTCCCTGTATTGTCTCTTAATCTTTGTAGCCCAAATAACTTCTCTGGCTTTTTTTTTGGGGGTCACACCCGGCAATGCTCAGGGGTTTTTCCCTGGCTCTCAATTATTCCTGGCAGTGCTCGGGGGACCATATGGATGCTGGGGATCGAACCCGGGCTGGTACGGGCCAGCCGCATGCAAAGGCAAAGGACCTACCTCTCTGGACTATTGCTCTGCCCCCTCTGGATCTTTCATTTCATTTATTTTTTTATAGACTTTGATATATCTCTTTTTTTCTTTCCTCTTTTCTCCGTTTATTCCTTAGATTGGAGTAGTCATAATCTTCCCTTTTCCCTTTCC
>JAJIBD010010290.1:0-78205 GCA_021461705.1 Cryptotis parvus | reverse complement strand
GTAGCTTGCCAGGCTCTGCTGTGCAGGTAGCATACTCTTGTAGTCATCTCAAAATTCAGCATTTATTGATGAACTGCTGGGCCACAAACGAGCCGGGCTGTGATAGGCTGGTCTGCTGGGTGGAGTTGTGACGAGGGGGAAGTCCAGATGTGGAAAATGGAGGTCCTCATGGAGTGGGGGTCGTCTGGCTTGTTGTGAGGCTCTGCTAGGGTGGCGGGCCAGGTCTAGAACCTGCCATCCCTCCCAGGCGCCTCATGAGCAGCTGGGCACAGTGAGAGCCAGTAGCAGTTCTGCCCCATGTCTGGCTCTGGATTAGCATACCTGGGCCAGATTAAAAAAGACTGCAGCAGGGTGGATCTTGATGAGCCAGGCTGTGATAGGCTGGTCTGCTGGGTGGAGTTGTGACGAGGGGGATGTCCAGATGTGGAAAATGGAGGCTATCATGGAGGTGGAGGGTCGTCTGGCTTGTTGCGAGGCTCTGCTGGGGTGACAGGCCAGGGCTAGAACCCGCCATCCCCTCCTGGGCGCCTCATGAGCAGCTGAGCACAGGGAGAGCCAGTAGCAGCTCTGCCCCATGTCTGTGAGTCACAACCCAAAGATGAATTTGGGTCAGAAGTTTATGAGCTGCGTAATTTCTGTTTCAACTTATTAACACTGTTTCGTCCATAAGGAATCTCAAATTAGCAGTCAAATGATTTACTAATATACTGAGAAGTACTGTAAACTAGGAGAAAATAGAAATAAATACATTTTAATGAATAAACCAGGTTTCTTTCAAAAAGTTTGTTCAGAACAATTCTAAATGTTAGGAGTAGCCAATTTTATAGTATCAGACTCATTGCATTTATTGTTCCACTTGTTCTGTACATTGAAATAAAATAGAAAAATTTAGTTGTACCCTTCTGAGATCAATAAAGCACATCAGCAAACGAATAAATTTTGAGGATTTTTCAGTTGTTGTTGTTTTGTTTGCTTGCTTGCTTCCTTTTGACAGTGCCAGGAATTAAACTCAGTCCCCAACACATGTGAAACAAAGCTCTACCATGAGCTTTACCCCTTGCCCATAGATTTGTTATTGACCTAATATCTTTCTGATTTATGTCTAAATCATTTTTCTTGTCAAAAATAACAGACCCTAATAGGTCACATTAAGGGGGAGGTGAGGGTTAAAGATTAAACTTTCAGGAATAAAGATGAATTTTCTGGGTCGGAGCAATAGCACAACTGTAGGGTGTTTGTCTAGCACGTGGCTGACCTGGGTTTGATCCCTGACATCCCATATGGTCCCTGGAGTACTGCCAGGAGTAATTCCTGAGTGCAGAGCCAGGATTTACCCCTGAGCATCACCGGGTATGACGAAAAAAAAAATAGATTTTCTCTGAACAATCCCACTCTGCCACTTTAGCTTATCCTATGTCACATTTGAAGTCAATGGCAACAGGCATAATTAAGCAAGCTATTGTTACTATAATATTTTAGATTCACAAATTGGCTATTACTTAACTTGTTTTAACCTGATTCCCCCAAGAATTCCTTGATACTGACAGGACAATGATCATGAAATTTTTATGTATGTATGTATTTTAGCCCTGGCCGGCCATCCCAATAGAGCCTCACAAGAAGCCAGACGACCCCCCCACTCTATCAGGGCCGCCATTTTCCAAATCCGGACTCCCCTCTTGTCAGAAATCCACCCAGCAGAAGAGCTGATCACAGCCTGGCTCATGTAGCTGCTTGCAGCTGCTCGCAGCCGTTCGGTTCATCAGTAAATGCTGGAGATTAGAGGTGACTATAAGAGTATACCACCTGCATGGCAGAGCCTGGCAAGCTACCCGTGTCATATTTGATATGCCAAATACCAGTAACAATTATAGACCTCGTTCCCATGACCTAATGGAATGGTTTGAGGCTCTTTATGTTCCTGGAGCAAGCAGATGCCCTTGGGCTCTACTAGCATGAGACAGGACATATGGAGATGTTACTGGTGCCCGCTTGAGCAAATCGATGATGAACGGGAAGACAGTGACAGTGATAAAGTACCTTAGTTACTGTACTATCTCTCTAGTCCCTATAAGTAATTTTTCTATGGTCACATAGTGACTATGTCATTAAAACAATATTGAAACAAAGACTAGTAGGTAAAGAATAGTACCTCCTGCCATTGAATTGATTTCTATCATCATGTAACTAAACCTCAGTTCAGGAAATGTTAATTTGCTCATTAAAAACCTCCTTCACAGGCTTTCCCTCCTAGCATTTTGCAGTTTGTGAATGAGAAAAAAGATCAGTCCCCCTGTTGATGGAGTGAAATTGAGACTAGTTCTCCCTTATTATTTATGCTAATGGTCTGTCCCTACTAAATCCATACCAAACCTAAGTCCGTTTATGTGGAATGTTACCTCTCCTGATTTCACTTCTCTTCCCATATCACAACCAGAAAAAAATGACACCTCTAACACTCCCAAAAATTCTTCCTAAATGGTTGTATTGTCATTATCATCCTCCAAGGCCAAAGATAAGTATCAAAATTACTGGTTCATTCAAAAGACATCTTTGGTTTACATAATGAGTCTCTTGATAGAAGTGGACATTTCAGTTTAACTTTTGCTAATCTAAAGGCCCACTTAAGGTAGAGCAGTTGCTTCAAAATATAGTAGTAACAAACTGCTTCCTCACTAGTTACAAATATCTTCTGAATGTTGTACATTTTCTCCTAAATCAATTATATAGACTTCTGATCTCTAAAATATAATGTGCCACATTTTATTTCATTTTAATTTTTTTATACCAGTGAGATATAATTCCAAAGATGTTCATGACTGGGTTTCAATCATACATTGTTCCAGCTCCCATCCCTCCACTAGTGCCCTATCCCCAGTACCAATGCCCCCAAATTCCCCCCACCCCCCCCAGTCTGCCTCTTTAGCAGGTACTTTTCCTTTCTTTCTCTTTCTCTCTCTCTTCTCTCCTCTGTCTTTCTCTGTCTCTGTCTCTCTGTCTCTCTTTATCTCTCTGTCTCTCTCTCTCTCTCTCTCTCTCTCTCTCTCTCTCTCTCTCTCTTTCAATTCTTTTTACACATTGTGGCTTGCCCTACAGACATTTAGGGATTATCATGTAAATCCCTTTGTGTTCATCCAATGCTCAATTCTAGTCAATGTGCCACATTTTAAATCCAAGGCAAATTCAAGGAAATAGATACTGTCAGGTAACCACTGTGTATGATAAGGAAAATGTATAGGTTGTAGTCTTGTATTTCAATACCAAGTTTGCTCTCCAAATGAAGAGGTTAATTTCATTAATAATTCTAGAGCATTTAAGATAATGATCTATTTAGCACTAGACATTGGTAAAACACAAATCACTTTTCTATCTTCTCCCCACCCTGTCCTCTTGGCACCAGAGATGGGAGCTTCTCAGTGTTCTATTAGTTTATGGTCTGAGAAAGTCAAAGAAATCTCAGACCAGACTTTAATATATGACATGTTATAGGGAATCATGGTTCTGGAAGGAAACATTTAAAAAGAAATATAGGGCTAATTAGAAGTTTCATGGCACAGTGAACCCTGCAATCAGTGGCAACTTATTCTAAATGTTTACCATCCACTAAGCAACTTGGGCATACTGCTATCATCTACATCTTACAGGTGAAAAAATTGTGATGCAGAGTGATAATTTGTAAATTCACATTGCTAGTTAGAGATAAAGCCAAACACTTAGACTCAGGCCAGGCCGTTGGCATACCTTAGCTTAACCACTATAATTCCAGTTTCCTCTGAGATAAAAATTTCAATGCTTTGCTTTGCTTGCATCTGAGATAAAGAAATAAACAAATTAGTGAACGCCATACCTAATGGCTCTTAGAGGGTGCTATTTAGAAATTCTTGCTCTTGTTGTTATTATTTGTTTTGGCTTTGAAGGGAACCATAATTTTCTATTAAAAATAGATTTCTTACAGTAATTATGCTTATTTACTAGAGAACCTTTGGATTTGTTCATCAGACTTTCCTAGAAAGAAGCAAACAAGATTCAAGGCCTCTTCTTATACTTACATTTATGCTGCTATATGAATCAAATAAATGTTAAAGGTACCAAGATTGGTCACAAATGATATGAGCAGAGCAGCGGGGACGAGGGGGGCATAATAACTAAACCCATTTTATCCTGCTATATCCACCAATATGAATTTGTTGATAGAAACATTTCTGTTTCAACCTTTTTAGTCTTCCTGACATTTACTTAGGCTCTAGGAACAAAGACAAAATTTCACTGTAGTCTGTGAAAGCAATCAAGCCATCAAATATCTCTGCTGCAGCAAACTAGCAAACTCCATTCCTCTTGGAAATCCAGGAAGATTTTGTAGCTTTCTGAGACTAACCTCTAATCCAGACAATAAAGAGGGTCTGAGCGGTATTTATCTTGCTCACCAATGTGTTGCAAATGCCTAGAAGTTTGCCTAGCACTGGGTAGAAACTGAATACCCTGAAACCAACTCACTGAATAAATGAGTTGCAACAATAGAATTCTCAGTGAGTCTGATTCCATGTCTGCTTGGAGGAAACCAGGCAATGCTTTTAAAAATATATTCTAGAACTCTGTCTGCAGGGCTTGCAACCTGAAGCATAGCAGGCAACATCTCCATTGAACTGTATACATCTAACTCTACTTTACTGTTAATGATAGCACCAGCATTTGAACAGTGGTTAAAGATAAATATTGTACCACCCAAAGCCTACAAACCTGCTTGCAAAGTAACCAGTAAACAGTTAAGAGCTTGAATTTTGGAATCAGACCCAAATTCAATTCTGAGACCTATCATTTACAAGCTTTGTATTTTAACTTTGCTAAAATTGTTTTAACTTTAAAATCAAGGAATTAAGGCCAGAAAGATAGTACAAGGGATAAGATCTTCCTGCCTTGTGTCCTGTGGTCAAACCCCAAACCACACATGGTCCCCTGAGAAGTGCCAGGACTGGACCCCAGACTCTTAAAGAAAGAACAAAATCAAAGTAAAAATGCAAATCATTTTATTAAGAATTATGGTAAACATATAATAATTTAAGTGCACAATTCAAACATCAAAAAATTGAAGAAAATCTGGCATAAAGGAAATGCTTAACAATATCTGAGAAGAGTGGATTTGGAATATAAAGAATATTTACACTCGGGGCTGGGGACAGTACAGGGGTTAAGGGCATATTTTTCAAGTGGCCAGCTCTGTTTTGGTCCCCCGGCTAACACATGGTTCCCTGAGCATCAATGGGTATAGCCTAGAGGTTCACCAATAACTACTGGGAATAGTACTGGAGGCCCTGAGCACAACCAGAGCAGCACAGGTAATTCCTGGAACTTCAAGGTCTTTGCAGCCTGGGGCCTTCACATTGAACCACCATCTGGTTGGCTGAGACTCTGAGAAGGGTCTCTGGGCCACCTGAGCACACTTGGTACCTGCCCCTCCCCACACTTGGTACCAGAGCCCCACCACAATAAAACAGAATATTTGAGCATTTTCTCTTTTACTCTGAGGTTCATTCCTCTTGACATTTTTTTAAATTCTCACTTTTAGTACTAAGAACATGCTGACTAGACAAATACCAATTTTCCTTTCAAATGATCTGTGTCCTCCACAGGCATACTGAACCACTCAGGGTGAAGAATAATAATGTCTCACAATATACCCTAGAAAGCTTGTCAAGAGTGAGACTACCAACGCAGCATTAAGAAAGCAGTGTTAGACTCATAATGAGAATACATCTCACTTAAATAAAGGATGTATGCGATTTCTAGAAACATTTAGCTTATTTCTAGAATGAGGGGTCTTCATATTATGCTTAGGCCCCTTGCCTTTCCAGATGACTAATGAAAAGAAATCTAAACTATTCCATAACCCAAAGATTCCAATATCATGCTATTTTAATATGAACACATGGGGAGCTCTTTCTGACTCCCCGCTCTCAGTCAGTAATTTCCTTTTCTTTCCTGAGGGAGTCTAAGTAACAAAAAATATTTGTGCATTTTGGTATAAGCCATAAAATATAAAAGACAAGTGTTGTCTATAAAAACATTTAATTAGCGTAAAAATGTTGTAATCGTAAGAAAAGATTAAGAAAAGTACATTAGCCTCAAGGGAGAAATGAAGAAAAAATAAGACAATTTTAAGTGTGTACTATAATCCAGAGACTAGGATATTTAGCAACCATCTTTACTGAGCTTAATATGGGCCAAATACTTTATGTCCGTGTTCTCTTATTTAAACAAAGATTACTGTTCATACTTAGTCTTTGACTTTGGTTAAACAGAACCCTATTTTCCAATCTAGAAAAACTAAAACAAAAAAGAATGACTTGCCCAAAGTTGTTTAATTAAGTGGGAAATTCAGAATTTAAGACTTAAAATCTGGGGCCAGATAATAGTACAGCAGATAGGACATTTGCCTTGCACATAGTTAATTTCAATTCCATAAAAAAAAAAGATTTAAAATCTGAATCTTAAATCTGAAGTTTTTCATAGTACCATATTATCATTTTTTTTTTGGCCTTTTGGGTCACACCCGGCAATGCTCAGGGGTTACTCCTGGCTCTTTGCTCAGGAATTATTCCTGGTGCTTGGGGGAACAAATGAGACGCCGGGATCGAAACTGGGTCAGCCGCATGCAAGGCAAACACATCTGCTGGACTATCACTCGAGCCCTAGTACCATATTAATTTGTCACTTGTCACGTGAAATCCCATTGTTCATCAATTTGCTCTAGCGGGAACCAGTAACATCTCCATACGTTCTGTAGCTTGCTAGTGTACTCCAAGGTTATTTGCTCACTCACGAATATGAAGAGCCTCAAACCATTCCTTCAAGTAAGTCTATAATTGTTAATGGTTTTTGGCATATCAAATATATTATCTTAATTTCATCATTGTGGCAAGTATGAACCTAGGGTCAAATTTTATGACTAATACAAAGTAACCATTATATCAAATAAAAGGAAATAACTTTAAAGGCTCTTAACTCAAATCAGTGAGATGGATATGCAGACCTGTCAGGGAGCCTTTGGGGTCCCCAACAGTATCAGGACAGAAGTTCTCTTCTACCTCCGAGGCCGCCAGTGAACGGATGAAAACTCCCACGAGTTCAGTGTGGTTCCAAAGGGCTTTTTAATAGTGCAACAAGCTCTACCACTGCAATCCAATATAAAGGAAGAACTCTAGCTCTGATCAGAACTTAGACTATGCAAAAGGGCCCAAGACTCCTAAGAAAGAGGATCCAACCCTAGAGAGCCCCATCAAAGAGGATGCAATACCTCAATCCAGTCCTCTTTTATACACAAAAGTAATCCTAACTTCAGGGAGGGTCCTGTCATCAAAGATCAACTGAACAGCTTCTAGAGAGTAGGAGAGTATAGTAGGTTGGTGCCATACCCTTCTACAGGTCTAAACACATGATTATGCCACAGGACTAATACCCTCTTCTGAGATTAGCTCTTATGTCTAAAAACTGGAGGGCTGGGTATAAAAGAAATACATCATGATTTCATGGGCTTCATGTAATTTAGATGGTACCCACAAGGTCCTTCTTATTTATTATCTGCACCAGGATGGTTCTGAGTATCTTGTTTTCCATATACTGAAAGGGTCACACTTACCTGCTTGAGGGCAAACTAGTATGATCCTTCCTATAATCTTAAATGATAGTCTGAATGTAGCCAGGGTGGTAGTCCCCTGGTAAAGTCTGTCTCATGCTGGGACCTGTGGGTCTAAAGAGGATCTGTGCCCAATCTAACATAGAAATCATAGTAGATATATAATGATAATTCAGAAGTTACTCATTCAGAATTAAGGTGACTTCTGTAACTGCCATACCCTCCATTAGTGTTTACACAGAAGAGAGATCTCATTAGTCTGAACACTGGCTTAAGCACATGTAAATATATTAAGCTGTGAGTGGATAAAAGCTCCCAAGCTTGCTAGGCTTGTCATCCAACACACATCAAATTTCCTGTCATATAGGGATGAACTAGATCCACTCCCTTTACTACTCAGCAGATTCTAACTACAGTACAGAATTTTTGAATCTCCACTTATTTTGATTCTGTTGTGTTTGGGTCATGTTCCAATTTCAGATCAACCACTTACAGCAGCAATGATTTTCACTCACTTAACAACTTCTCCCAGCTCATGATTTTTCCTTTAGTACCTTTTCTGGGTATTTCATAAATAAGCTTCATAATCATAAATATAAAGAGAATCACAGCAAAACCAATACCCCCCCCACCCCCAGAACTGGTTCCTGAAGGCATGCTTCAGAATCTTCACTGGTTTTTCACACAAGACTGGAAATAATTGGGATGCACTAGTTCTATTTTTATAAAATGATTCTGAAGAATAGTCATTGTGTTGGGAAAATTCTGCATTATCCATCTCCATGAGTTTGTTAAATGAAAACAGCAGCTGCAAAAAAAAAAAAAAAAAAGGCAGATGTGAACTTTTCAAACCACCACACTATTAACAAATTTCTTCAATATGATGCTCCCGAAGGTGGCGCTGAAGAGTTTTGATGAAATGGTATCACCCTGCCGAACCCCTCTTTTGACATCAATGATCACTTCCTTGTAGAATGGTGAGATCCTGGTGGTAAATCCATAATACAGCTCACGAAGGATCTTCATGTATTGAGTTTGAACGCCCTGTTTGACTAAGGCTTTGATGAACGCTTCAGTCTCCAAAGAAACAAAAGCTTTCTTTAAATCGATGAACGTTAGAGAGAGTGGCATCTTGAACGCCCTAAAAACTTTAATGAGGGGCCGGAGCGATTGCCTAGTGGGTAGGGCGTTTGCCTTGCCGCGTCCGGCCCATGACGGCCCGGGTTCGATCCCTGGCATCCCATATGGTCCCCCGAGCACCGCCAGGAGTAATTCCTGAGTTCAGAGCCAGGAGAAACCCCTGAGCATTGCTGGGTGTGACCCAAAAGAAAAAAAAAAACTTTAATGAGCTTAGTTACCATGTGGATGTGGTAGACTGTGTTGAATCCTTTTCAGAAGCCAGCTTGCTTACACGGTTGTCCTTCATCTAATGTTCTGCCAATCCTGTTCAGGATGATCGAGTGAACAGCTTGTAGATGATGGACAACAGGCAGACGGGGCAATAATTGCCAATGTCGTGAATGCCTCCCTTCTTGAACAGTAGAACTGTCCTGCTGGTTTTCCATTGGGAGGGCACCTTGCATTCAGACAGGTAATACGTGAAGTGCCAAGTCAGTGTATAGATGAGTACTGATGGCAGATTCTTCAGGTGTTAGGGTCTGACTTTGTCTGGGCAGGGTGTGTTTGCTTCTTTACCAAGGAAATGGCATGTCAGATTTCAGAAGGGAGAATGTTGGGAATGACATATCTATCCTGTGGAATTTGGTATGTGGGCAGCGCCACCCTCGAGAACGTCATGCAACAATTAGAATAAGGAGTGTGAGTGAAGATAGACGGTCGGCAACTACACCACCTCTATTTTGCTGATGACATCATTCTAAAACAGCAAACATAAGCCAAGTAGCACAAATGCTGGCTGACTTCAACTGAGAATGTGGAAAGATAGGTCTACAGCTGAATCTCAATAAAACTTGGTTCATGAAAAATGAACTAGTTCCAGAGGCCCCATTCACTCTCAATAGAACAAACATCTCTGAATGCAGCAGTTATCTGTACCTAGATCGAGAAGTCAACATGATGAACGACCTAAAACCTGAGCTGCACAGGAGGAAGAGAGTGGCATGGAATGCCTTCAAGAGCATTGAAGAAATAGCTAAAAAGGACAAAGAACCTCTGGCTCTGGGCACATCTCTTCGACTCCACTGTTCTCCCTGCATTAACATATGCCTCAGAGACCTGGGCCCTACGAAAGCAGGATGAGAATGCTATTCGGGTCTCCCAAATCAGAATCAAAAGAACTATGCTTGGAATATTATGCCTCGCTCAAGTGAGAGAAGGAATCCGGAATTTCAGCCTCCATCGATGATCCAGAGTCAGGGATGCTGTCTTGTTTGCCAAGGCATGGAAAGTCAGATGGGCTGCACATGTAACGTCATTTGGAGATGACCGCTGGACTAGAGTCATTACCGACTGGAAACCACAGAACGCCAAAAGATCATGTGGCCACTGGGCCACCTACAAGATGGTCAGACTTCTTCATCAAGACACTGAAGGAACAGTTTGAGTGAGGCTCTTGGTATTCCTGAAGCAAGCAGATGCCATTGGGCTACACTGGCACATGATAGGGTCAAATGGAAATGTTACTGGCTCCTGCTCGAGCAAATCGATGAGAACGGGATGTCAAGTGATCAAGTGATCAAGTGACAATGCTCCCAGGAAATATATATATATATATATATATATATAAAAACACACACATATATTTATATATAAACATATATAAACATATGTTTACATCATCAATTCTCATAACACGTGTTCAATTCCTATCCTTTTGATTTCAAATAATACTGGAAGTAGGGATGACTTCAAATTGGTCTAAATTGCTAGACACCAGATACCTACATGCCACTGTCATTACCAGGCAGGGTCACCAGACAGTGTCAAGTACTCTTGCAAATGGAAATCAGGTAAAAAGCACAATCCTTTCAAATCGCTGTGCAGTTAGAGTAAGGTATTCGCCTCAGAAAAAAAAAGTCAAATGGTGGGGCCAGAGTGATCGTACATGTTGGATAAGCAGGTAGATGTTGGATGACTAGTCTTAGCTAGTGGGATCTTTTCTGTTTCATCTATTCACAGTTTAAACTATGTACGTGTTCTTAAGCCAGGTTACATGCTAATAAGATCTCTCTTCTGTGTAAACACTGGTGGAAGGTGTGGCAACTGCAAGAGTCATTTTGACTCTGAATCAATAACTTCTGAAATATTACTATAATCTCTACTATGATTTCAATGCTATCTAAATTGGGCACAATTCCTCTTAATACCTGCTAGTCCCAGCGTGGGACAATTAGAATTTACCAGGAGACCACCATTCTGGCTAGGTGAAACTACACTTTAAGATTAAAGAAGAATCATGCTAGTTTGTCCTCAAGCAGATGAGCATGACCCTTTTAGTAAACAGAGGACAAGACAGTCAGAATCACGTTGGTACAGAAAAGAAAATAGATGGACCTTGTGGGTACCATTTAGATTGCATGAAACTTATGAAACTATGATGTGTTTCTCGCCATGAATATACATCCATTGAGATGTATTTCTTTTACCAGCTCTCTCTCTCTCTCTCCAGTGTTTTGACATAAGAAATAATCTAGAGAAATGGACTAGTCTCTGGCATATCATTTGTTTTGACCCGAAATAAGTATGGTGCCTACCCTATTTCTACACCTAGAAGCTGATTGGTTGATCTTTGTTGACATTACCCTCCCTGAAGATAGGATTACTTTTGGATATATAAGGAGACTGACTTGAGGTACTGGGGTCCACTTTGGTGGCAAACTTTGACCCAAGCGTCTGGTCTAAGTTCTGACCAGAAGCTAGAGATCTGGGGAAATCCCATTTTCTTGGAAGCAGAGCTTGTTTTATAGATATTTAGTAAAAGCCTTTTGGAACTGTGTCTGGACTCATGAGTTTTCATCCATTCGCCACCAGCCTCATAGAAGAAAACTCATTTTTTAATATTGTTGGGAACCCCAGAGGTTCCCCGACAAATAGGGGACTTGCCTTCCACACGGCACACCTGGGTTCATTCCCTGCCAGGAGTGATTCCTAAGAATAGAGTCAGGTGTTATCCCTGCACACTGCCAAGTGTAGTCGCAAAAAGCAACAGCAACAACAACAGAGGTATTCATATCTATGCCATTGCAGAATGCTGAGCAAAGGTGAGAAGGACGTTCTGAATCCCTCGGTTCCTATACTCTATTGTTACCTCTAATACTATCCCTAGAAAGGATTCAGAAATATGTACTTATTTCAAAACCAAATATAAACAACATTTTTCTCAGAAATTACTTTATACCACAATTAATGTAGAATTTTCATAGACTACAAATTCCTAAGTGAATAACACATGGGAAAAATTCATTTATCTTAATACGTTTACATGAAGTTCAAACCTCTCTCAAAAGTAGTTCTATCTTTCTTTTCCTTTCCTCCATAGTCACTAAGTACACACACACACACACACACACACACACACATACACACAAACTCACAAAAGTATGACCAAGTAGGTACATTACTGTATCTCACTGAGAGGGACAGAGTCTCATTCTCCCCCAGAAAAAAAACAGCAGAACCACAGTGAATCCTTTGATGACCCAACAAATATCATTGATAACCAATTGGTCCCAGTTTCCCTTTCATAGATTCCACTGCAACACATACATGCATACACATGCATGTTTGGCTGCTTATATCATTTTCCTATACACAAAAATGAAGTTACTGAAACTACGGAGAGTAAATTGTCAAGGACATCCCTCTACTGAGAAAATGTTCAGGCCAGAGGCAGCTGCCCAGTGGAGCTCGGCATGCCCTCTTCACCGGCAAAGTCAATCTCTGCTCCTTTCAGCTTTCCTTGAGGGCAGTGACTTAACAATAATGAAACTTTCCAGGTCTTTAGTCTCATTTTGTCATGAGAATCCTATCATTTCCACACCATTGATTAGAGTTTAAATGCTGTTTGGGGGTATAAATGTAAAAGAAATAAAGCTGAAAGAATATTTAGCAGCTACTTCCTCAGGCAGTTACAAAAAATTCGGCTGAGACCATCATGTCTGACTTCACAGAGAAAAAAAAGATAAAGAGGAAACTTTCAAGACTTGTCAAACTCCAGAGTTTCTTCAGTCATTGCTTTCTATCATGGTAATTACAAACACAGGCTATATCAAAGACTTCTAGTTTTTTTCTCACACTCCCTGAGCAATTTTCAAGCTGTTCCCATTTCATGACTCTAATGTTTTCTCATGCACAAGCACATTTATAGTAATTAGACAAGGGATGTTTAGGACGCTCTTACTATTCCAGAACCTTAATGTTGGTGCTAGTAGAGAAAGCACTGGTATGGGCCTCTCAGTTATAAGACTACTTTCTTGAAGTTTATTTGTTATTATTTGTTTATTTTTTAAATTTTTGTTTTGGGGCTGTCTGTGCTAAGGTCTTACTCCTGGTTCTGTGCTCAGGGGTCACTCTTGGTGGGGCTCAGGGAACCAGATGGGATGCTGGAGATAGAACCCAGTTGGCTACAAGCAGGACAAGTGTC
This sequence comes from Cryptotis parvus, assembly GCA_021461705.1. Taxonomy (NCBI): domain Eukaryota; kingdom Metazoa; phylum Chordata; class Mammalia; order Eulipotyphla; family Soricidae; genus Cryptotis; species Cryptotis parvus. Next base: position 64,973 of record JAJIBD010010290.1, on the reverse strand, counting down.
CTACTCAGTGTACTGTCTCTTGGGCCTCTCAATTTTAGGAGTAAAGTAAGAGCTGTGCTAATATGGCAGACTTGATAAAAACCCAGGACAGAAACCCAAACACAAACATTTTTGTAATTGTTTATCTCATCATGGTATAATAAAATATATTTAAAAAAAAAAAAAAAAAAAAAAAAAAAAAAAAAAAAAAAAAACAGGACAGAGCATGCTCCCCCACAGAGACGCCCGGAAAGAACTGTCAGGAAGCCTTCGCTAATCTGAACCAGGACAGCAGAGAGCTATAATAGGAGAGAGAAAAGTGACCAGCTGAGAATTGTGTGTACCTTACAGTCCCTCTCATTTCACTTCAGGGCTGACCAAAGGCAAAGTCAGAAGCCACTACAAAACTTTTGTTACTTTTTCTCCTTGGCTGAGTCAAGGAATCAAAAGATAAAAAGTTGAGACTGTAATTTTGTGCATGTGTGTGTACCAGTAACAATTATAGACTTCATTCCTATGACCTGATGGAATGGATTGAGGCTCTTTATGATCCTGGAGCAAGCAGATGCCCTTGGGCTCTACTAGCATGAGACAGGACATATGGAGATGTTACTGGTGCCCGCTCGAGCCAATGGATGATGAACGGGAAGACAGTGATACAGTGTGTGTGTGTGGGGGGGGTGCAGATTGGGGGTTGTTTGGGTGCAATACCCAGATATACTCAGGAGTTACTTCTGACTTAACACTAAGGCATCATTCCTGTTGTGGTCAGGGGCCATATGGGATGCCAGTGACTGCACTTGGATCAGACAAGTACAAGTACCTTATCCCCTGTACTATCTCTCTGGCACCAGAGATGCTGCTGCAATTCTTAGGGTACAATGAAGCAAAATGTCCTTTCTGGAATGACCACATATGCTCTCTACCAGACTAAACTGCTCCATCTAAAGGTAAACACACAGATATAAACCTCTATACACAACTTGTCCTAGACAAAACTTGCCTCAATGATTTAATTTGTTGTATAAGAAAAAAAATACTTCAGATTAAAATCTTTAATTATAAGGAATTGTTTATGGTGAAAGGTAAAATTTTTAAATCACCTGGGTGCTCCATAGCCCTTCACTACAGGTAAACACACTTGACAGATTATCTTATATCTGTTAAGAAGTTGTACATATGCCAATGATATGTCTATTTAAAATAACTCTTAAATTATTTAAATGGTAATTATACAGTGCATACTGTTCTGTTTCTTTTCTTAAACTTTAGGTATTTGGATATTTTTCCTCTCAGATCTAATTCATCCCTTTTAAATAAATAAAAGCTTTTTAAGAAGATCATAATTTAGTGTGTCCTCTCATAAGTGACCATTAGTTGACTTGTAGTTTTTAATTATGCCAGGCGGTGCTGCAGTTAAATTATCTATACATGAGCCCTTGAGCACATGTGCAAGCACATCTCGGAAATACAACATATTTTATCAAAATAAGTAGATGCTTTGTACATTTTGATAGTTGAAGTTATATTACTCTCAACAATAATATCTGGAAGTAAAGTGTTTTCTGCACCCCATATTTTCCAATAAGTGAAAAGTTATTTTCTTTCTTAATTTCTATTTCTTTAATTATGAATTAAATTAGAAATATACTCATTAGTTGTATGCATTTAGAAAGTCCTATTTGTTCATACACCAGTTCATACACAAAAAATTTCCTCTATGTGTTTTACTTATTTTAGTTTGGATTGTCAATTTACTCTTTTGGATCTGTAAGAGAAGAAATGCATAAAATTATTATGTCTTCATCAAACATACTCAGACTTTCCTACTTTATTCTTTGAATTATTTTAAGCCTTACTCTTATGAAACTGAAGTTTACATTTTTTAAAAAGCATGGCCCATTTATCAGCTTTAGACAACTTCTGGGTTAGTGTCAATGCCTAAGAACGTTTCTACTTCAAAATTATATATTTTAGTTATTGTTATTTTCCTCTGGCACTTTCATTTCTTAAATTTTATCTCATAGAACTTCTCTTACTCAAATTTTAAATATTACTGCTTTAATTATTTTGAATTTTACTTGACATAGATAGAATTAGAGTTCTATCTGTATCCTGGACACATCATTTGATTTAAAATACCAATCCTGTTTGTCATATTCTAAAACATAAGTACAGCTATTACTAGATTTTGTAATTTGTTTCACTGTTTTTTGTAATTTATACCTCAATTATAAACTGATTTTATTATCGTCCTCATAATTATTTTTTGTGAGCTTCATTTTCAAGCTTGTATGTAGATTTTTCCTTCAAAGGTGAAGACTTGGGCTTCCTTTTGGGGAATGATTCTTGTGAAAAGCTTCTTGAGTGGGCTATTTGATTATACAATACCAACCAAAGCTGTGGGGGAAGACCTAACTGCACACCAAAATGCAATCTGTTCCATCTGAAGCCAAGGATTCTATTTAGAAACATAAGTTGGGCAGATCTTATAACAAATCTATTTTTCTACAATTTATAAAAATATGTTACCAAAGTGCTTCTTTTCTACACATGGACTCATGTCTTACACATACATGAATTCATGTGACAAAGTAATATATGTTTCTGTTAGAATTTTGTGCCTGTGATACAGTGATGGGATGAAAGAATGAACACCACAGGGACAACTAGTAGAATCTTATGCCCTCTTTTACCCTATAATGCAAGAGGTTAAAACAAGAGTTTCTACAATTTTTATATAAAGTCAAAATGACAGATGCTCATTAATATAAAAAACAGAGTCAGTAAATATGAGAAAATCTTTTTAAACATGTAGTTGTGAAAAATAACATTCACACCACCAACTATGAAAATGTCTTGCAGTCTAATGTTGATTAAAAATAGTGAACTTTTAATTATTACTGTAACTAAGAACCAGAGTAGAATGGACAAGGGAAGCATTCTTTGGGAAAAAAGGTCTTACGTTTTATAACCCTATTGAAACTTGTTAATGTGTATGCATTTATGTATTATGGAATAACACATTAATTTTTTAAAATAAAAGACAAATTTAACTTAAAAAATAGTGAACTGGCAGCTCAATGAAGTGGAGTGCTTACTTTGTATATAGGAGTTCTGGATTCCATCCCTCTGGCTCACTCCAGCAATACTCTGGGGACCGTCCAGTGTAATAATAGGGATTCCATACAACTCCAGCAATTCCAGTTCTTTATATATACCTCCAAGACACAAGACATTCTTTCAAAAAGAAACATGCATAACTTTGTTCATAGTACAATAAAAGGATATGTCATCATCCCAAATGTACAATGACTGATGAGTGGATAATCAGGTGTATTATATATAGACAATGGAATACAATGCAGCCATAAAAATGATGAAATCATGAAAATACTTTTTTGTATTGTGGATTGAACCAGAAGAATCATCTTAGGTGAAGTAAGTTGAAGGACAATTACCAATATTCTCACTCATTTGTGGTATAGAATAACATGAGAGAGTAATTTAATGTATCAAATGGGGACAGGCAAATCCCTGACCCTAGTATACATGACATAAAGGCCAGTTAAGGGAAAAATGTGGGGCAGAATGATAGTACAGCAGGTAGGTGTTTGCCTTGCACGTAGCAACCCGGGTTTGATCCCTGGCATACCATATGGTCCCCTGAGCACTTCCAGGAGTAATGGCTGAGTGCAGAGTCAGAAGCAACCCTTGAACATTGCCAGTGTGATCCAAAAAGACAAAAATAAAAAAGAGAAAAGATGGAGGGTGGGATAAGAAGAACTCTAGAGGTAACATAGGGGAAATTGTTAGGAACTTTGGACATATGGTTTGTGTACAGAACCACATAGCCAACATGACTGTCTACATGGGACCCAAACTACAGTAGTTATACTAAAAATGTGCCTTTTTAGGAAGCAAATGGGGTGTAGGATAGGGAGTGAGTGAAAAAATCTGGAGTTATTGGTTGGAGGATTTTGACACTAGGGTGGATTGGAGGTGGAATATTATATGCCTGAAATTTTATTGTTGATAGCTTTGCAAATCACAGACTAAAATTTAAAAAAAAATTCAAAGCTAATTTTTGTTTGTAATTTTTCCAATCTCCCTTGTTTATAAAACTTGCACAGCTAACCTACCTTATAGTTGGCATACCAGATATATTTTAAATGCAAGAATCCCAAGGATCTATCATTTATTTACCTTGATAAACTGGGTATTGCAGATATTTTTTGCAGCAATTGGACATTTACACACTTTTAAAATAATTTTTCCCAAAGTTTCCTACAATAAAAAAGGATCTAAGAGTTATTGCTGTAACTCCTGCAGAGCCCTCATGAGCCTCACTCGATGTAACGCTTTATTGTAAAGTGCTGATTTCTCTTATAAAATCTACCAATGGGATACCAGAAAGCCCTGTGAACAGCTCAACAAGACCAATGTATAGAAATAGAACAATGTGGGAGGAATATAAAAGGTGACTTCAAGAGAACCAATTAATTAAAGGAGTAGCAGAATGGTTCTATGCAGGTGGGACTATCAGGATTTCCTTCATTTTCGTTCAAACAGGTGTTTGTGGAGGGTAATAAGGAGGGAAGGGAAAAGAAACTGAAATAAAAGAAAATTCACTTTATTACTAGGAAAATTTGTTGCTACATCTTTCTTCAATGCAAACAGAATATTTTACTGGTCCAAAATGTTTTATTATTTCATTCAACCCAGAGAAAACTGCATTGCTACTGATTATTTTTATATTTAATTCTTAAAGACAGCACAACTTTTATTTTAAATAGAAGTGTTATTTATATAAACAGTTACATGCCCCTAGCACAAGAAGTTGACTAAAAGTATCTTCTTTTACCTGGCAGAGGAGTGCAGCAGTCAGAACAATTATTGTAAGGAGCTGGGTGATAGCTTAACAGGGCTAGAGTACATGCTTTGCATTCAGGACATCTGGGTTTGATCCCAGGCACCTCATGTATTACCCAAGAATGGCCGGAAGTAAACCCCAAGAACCATCAGGAGAAAGTGAGTGCTTGACCAAGGAAAGTCCCTGAGCACCACTAATTGTGCCTCCACAAGCAAATAAAAACTTATGACATTCAAGAGTGGATATAGCTTTTTGGCTAAAGAAATAGTACAACAGGTAAGTCACAAGCTTGCCTTGCATGTGGCCAACCCGGGATCGATCCCAAGCATTCCATCAACAACCCTGGGTACCACTATTGCCAGGAGTAACTTATGAGTGCAGAGCCAGGAGCAACCCTGAGCATCGCTGTTTGTAGCCCTCTCCAAAAAAATATATATGGGTATAGCTTTAATCAAGTAAGAGGTGTTGCAAAACTCTTTAATAATATTTTAATCATAATAATTTTAAAAAGGATTATGCACTGGAGAAAGACATAGCACATATTTGTTTTCCTGAGTAATACATTCATTCTTTTTTTTTTGTTTTGTTTGTTTTTTGGGTCACACCCGGCAATGCTCAGGGGTTATTCCTGGCTCTGCACTCAGGAATTACTCCTGGTGGTGCTCTGGGGACCATATGGGATGCCGGGGATCGAACCCCGGGCGGCATGGGCCAGCTGCGTGCAAAGGCAAACGCCCTCCCCGCTGGGCTATCGCCCCCGCTGGGGTTCGACAGGGTGATACCATCTCACCAAAACTCTTCAGTGCCACCCTCGAGAACATCATGAGACAATTAGAATGGGAAGGAATGGGAGTGAAGATAGATGGTCGGCAACTACACCACCTCCCGCTTCGCTGATGACATCATTCTAATAACACCAAACATTAGCCAAGCGGCACAAATGCTGGCTGACTTTGACCGAGAATGTGGAAAGGTAGGTCTACAGCTGAATCTGAAGAAAACTATGTTCATGAGAAATGAACTAGTTCCAGAGGTCCCATTCACTCTCAATGGAACAAACATCTCTGAATGCAGCAGTTATGTGTACCTAGGTCGAGAAGTCAACATGATGAACGACCTAAAACCTGAGCTGCGCAGGAGGAAGAGAGCGGCATGGAATGCCTTCAAAGGCATCGAAGAAATAGCTAAAAGGACAAAGAACCTCCGGCTCCGGGCACATCTCTTCGACTCCACCGTTCTCCCTGCATTAACATACGCCTCAGAGACCTGGGCCCTACGAAGCAGGATGAGGATGCTATTCGGGTCTCCCAGAGAGGCATCGAAAGAGCTATGCTTGGAATATCACGTCTTACTCAAGTGAGAGAAGGAATCCGGAGTTCTGACCTCCGTCGCTATTCCAGAATCAGGGACGCTGTCTCGTTTGCCAAGGCATCGAAAATCAGATGGGCTGGACATGTAATGCGATTTGGAGACAACCGCTGGACTAGAGCCATTACCGACTGGATCCCACGGGATGTCAAAAGATCACGTGGCCGCCCACCTACAAGATGGTCAGACTTCCTTGTTAAGACCCTGAAGGAACGGTTTGAGGCTCTTCATATTCCTGAATCAACCAGATGCCATTGGGCTACATTGGCACGTGATAGGGTCCAATGGAAATGTTACTGGCGCCCACTCGAGCAAATCGATGAATAATGGGATTCAAGTGATTCAAGTGATTCAAGTGAGTAATACAGTGAATTTTCTTTCACTTTAATTTTTTTGCCTCCCCTTCCCTCACATACACATCTGTTTAAAAGGATAGTTTTAGCAAAGAAAGGCCAAATTATAAAGAAAAATATTTAAAATCAATTTTCAAGAAGCAGGGAAAAACTTAAAGTGCTAGAATACCATAAGGAGCCAGAGGATCAACCCTGGCAGCCACAGGGTCCCCTGAGCACCACAGGAAGTCATCCTCAGAAGCAAGCTAGCAGTAATTCTTGATCACTGCTCAGTGTGCCCCAAAACCATAATAATAATCACTTGGCATCACTTGTCTTCCCGTTGTTCATCGATTTGCTTGTGTGGGTACCAGTAACATTTCCATTTGTCCCTGTTGTGTGCTATTATAGCCAAAGGACCTCTGCTAGCTCCAGGAACATAAAGAGCCTCAAACCATTCCTTCAGGTCATGGGAATGAAGTCTATTCTTGTTACTGTTTTTGACATATCAAATACAACACGGTTAGCTTGCCAGGCTCTGCTGTGTGGACACTCTTACTTTTTGCATTTATTGATGTACTGTGCAGCTGCTATGTGGCCATGTGCAAAAGGGGAGAGCCAGTAGCAGCACCATCTGTGTCTATGAAATAAGCTTCTCTCTAGGGTGGGGTTCTGACCACCTGGGCTTAAGATTGGCTTCTCTCTTAGGTGGAACTTTGTAGAGCTGTGGAATCCAGTTCAGCTGATCATGAGGCATTCAGGAGGGGAGGGCAGGTTCGGGCCCTGGCCCACCACCCCAATAGAGCCTCGGAAGAAGCCAGAGGAATGCTCACACCATGATGGTAGCCATAATAATAATAATAATGACAACAACAACAACAACAACAGGATTTTATGTGGGGTGACACCTTAAAGAAAACAGCAATATGAAAATAACATTTTGCTTCAATGTTTGTTGGAAATGATCTCTCTAGACAAGAACTGAATGCTGAACACATATGAAATGATTTGCATGAAAACCTTTCAGTATTTGTATTGCAAACAATAATGCCTAAAAAGTGGGGGGAAGAGAGAGAGAAAAAGAGAGAGTATTTTTCATGAAACAGGGCCAGGGAGAGTAGCAGAAGGGAAACTGGGGACATTGGTGGTGGAAAATAAAACACTGGTAAAGGAACTGGTGTTGGAACATCGTATGACTGAAATCCGATCTTGAATAATTTTGTAACTGTGTTTCTCACAGTGATTCAATAAAAAAAAATATTTTGCTCAAAATATTTGAAAAGTTGGAATATTCTATATGTATTATAATAGAGCAATGGTAATATGACATATTGTAATATATTCACATACATAATAAGATACAAACTGAAAAGAAGGCTCTAAGAAGTATGCAGTAGCATATAAATATTTATATACTGATGTTAGAATCAGAATATTATATATTTTGTGGCTATATATGAATATTCATATATAACATAAGAGGGAAATTTAGGTGGAGGGTAGTACTGCAGTATTGTATGACTGAAACCCAATAATGAATAAAAGCTTTGTAAATGTCTATCCCTTGGTGTTATAATGAAAAAATAAACATTTTTAGAAAGAAGGAAACTTAATGGAAAGAAATACTTAATTTGAAAAACTGACTAAAATAATTAGTCAAAATTTTACTTATACCTAAGGTAGGTGTTTAATCCTAAATGATTTAGGGACCCAACAGTAACCCTTCCCTCTTGGTTTATTTATTTATTTTGTTGGTTTGTTTTAGGACACACCCAGTGGGAATGCTCCTGGAACCATAGGTGTCCCATGGGAATTAAACCCTGGCTGGCCACTCCCCTGTACTATGGCTATGGCCTGGTCTATATCACTTGTGGGAAAGGGACGAGATAGTAATTATCAGCCTTATTTTATCTGTTCATAGCACAGATGCCAGTCAGTTTCGTGCTCCTGATCACAGTGAGTCACTCATTCCTACAAAATTACTGATTAAGGCTACTTAAACCAGGCACTGTTCTGGGATCTTGGAAGTCAGCAATGAACCAAACAGAAAGCATTGTACTTGTTTGCAACTTAGATCCTAATTGGATCAAAGGGGGGATATTTTCTTGGATTTTTATATGCAGGCTGTAAGAAAAAGCTTTCTTTCCCCTTAGTGGGAGTTATAATGATACTCTAAAGCTCTCAGCAGCCGCATGAGAACACTAGAAGAATGAGACCAGAATATAATGTAGATACTAAGGTGGGGGGGGCGTTTAAAGGAGAACAAAGAGCTGCAGTTCTTAAGAATTTGGAATCCCCAGCCCAGCCGTGTTCCCTGTTCCATGACAAATTGTAGTGAATATCTGACTTTTTGTTCTTGACCTATTTATCTAATGCAGATTGATCTCACATTAGGAAGTACCTTTCTTTCCTGTATACTGTTTTAAAGGGTGAGATCTAGGTACACACAGGCTGTCCAAGTACATCTTACTGCTGAATCCATCTCCCCTCTTGAGATGTGAACTTTCGCACTTTCATATCTGATGCTGGGATATGTACTGGCACTCTAGTCCCCTTTGGAGGAGCCCAAGTTCTCTCTTGAGCATGTTCTCTCTCTTCCTCCCCTTCCCTTCCCTCCCTCAAAACTTCCAAATAAAACCTGCTTTTATTTTTAAAAAAAATGAATCTGGGAGTGTCAGAAGCAATGCAAATGACGCTGAATGTATGCTTTTATTTTTCCTCTCGGAGTGCTTTCTCTAATTCATCTACACATTTCATTCAGTGATCAAGTATTTAATGAGTATCTACTATGCACAAGTCATATTCTGGATACTAAAGGTACTAAGTAAACTTAGATTAAGAAAATTACTATCCTTAGTGAAACTGGAGTCTAGACAATATAAGACCAAAAACTAATAAAAGTGGTATTAAGAAAAAATAAGCACCATGGAAGAATAGAATAGGGACTGTTGAGAAAAGGGGAAATAGGAATTGTCTCATAGACCTATGAGTCCTTTCTTTTGAAGAACAGATTTCACCAGAGCCCTAGCGGAGGTGTGAGCAAAGGGTAGTGCAATGAGGAAAAACAGGAAGAGCTCCAGAAGTCCACTACACTCCTAGGGAAGTCGGGTCTTAATGTTTGGATTCTTTGACTTTGAAATGTAATTTTAAATAAAATGAAAGCAAGGAAAAAATGAAAATAAATGATAGAGGTAGCTCACATTGACATTTAAAAAATAATAGCTTTAAAAGTATGGGCACTGGTGGAGGGATGGGTGCTGGAACACTGTATGACCAAAATCCAAACATGAACATATTTGTAATTGAATATCTCACAGTGGTATAATAAAATATTAAATTTTTTAAAGTATGTCTCATACTACTGGTGCCCGCTTCGAGCAAATCGATGATGAGCGGGAAGACAGTGATACAGTGATTTTAAAGTATGAAACCATGATATGCCTGTAAAGGTATGGAGGTTATTAAAATTCCTGTTCTTTTAATAAAGAAATAAAATATCATGTTTAGAAGTGGAGTATCAAAAGTATTCCTTGGCATGCTCAGTAAGAGATCCATCAGCCTCTATTGATGTCCAACCCAGCCTCATCACACAGTCCTAAAGAATCAGTAAAGGATTAAGCAATCTAGTTTTTATAGGTTGAAATCCAGAGTTCTAAAGTATAAAAGTGTCAGTGAGTATAACCGTATCCTTAGACAAGAGTCTAATGCCAAGAAATCTGATAATATCCACATTTCAGAGACAGACACCATTATGAATGAGCAAAAATATATATGTATATGTATATATGTATATTTGTTTCTCTATGTATAGAGAATGAATATAAAACCAAGATGCAAGGTAATTTAGACTCCTTTCTCAGTCGAGGATAAATTCCTCTTTTAGCTGAAACTACCAATTCCTCCCTTCACAAGTGGATTATAATGTTCATAATTGCTGTCCTTCTAAACCAAACACCCTCCTTTCTTCATATTATTACAGCTCTATGAAACAAATAAGACATAAAATTAAAGTGCTCAGAGAGTCATCAAGAGATTGCCTGTAAATTCCTGAAGAATTTCAGATTCACCCTGTCTAGGGAGGTCTCTTTACCTAATGTGCGTGTGCAGTTGAGGGCAGAAGGCCCGCGAGTCTAGTTAATCAGAGAATGGGAAATATCTTTTAAAACAGTCTCTCCTCTTTTCCTTTTTATCCCAGTCCCCTTTATTTATACAAGCACAGTATTCTCTCATTCTGCTACCTCAGGCTTGACCCTTATTTCTTCACTTGTAAAATGCAAAGATTGATTCAAATTTTTGCTTTAGCTTGGAGTAATAACCAAATGATCTTTCCTCTAAGGAAACCCACATTTTAGAAAAACTACACTGGAGAAATAGTACTGGAGGTCAGGCATTTACCTTTACATTACCAGGTTTAATGCCTGGTACCACCCCAAGCGCTGCTGACATGCATGAAGGCATTCATGAATGCGTAACCACAGGAAAGCCCTCAGAACCATTAAACTACTCAAAAATAAACAACCTCCCCCTCCATGATCAAACCAGAAAACAACAATGAAACAAAATACTAAAGATGGATTGTATTCAATATTGATGCCAAAGGAAGGAACACATAAAAATCTCTAACCTTGGGGAGCTCCCTCTAGGCCATAAACAATACACTTTTCTTTGGTGGATGGGGGGGCAATACCACCTCATGGTTGAAGGCTACTTCCTGGTCTGTGCTCAGGTTCACTCCCAGAGGGTGTGAACCTGACAATGTCAGGGATCAAACCTGGGTCATCTGAATGCGAAACATACTCTCAGCCCATTGAGTTGTCTCTCTGGCCCCCAAAACAATAAAAGTGTTCACTATTTGATTTCATGATTTTCATGTTTATAGTAAAGCTGTCCAATCGTTGTTTTTGTTTTTTGTTTTTTGCTTTTTTGGGGTCACACCCAGCAATGCTCAGGGGTTTCTCCTGGCTCTGCACTCAGGAATCATTCCTGGTGGTGCTCGGGGGACCATATGGGATGCTGGGGATCGAACCCAGGCCAGCACAGGCCAGCCGAGTGCAAGGCAAACACCCTACCTGCTGGGCTATCGCTCCAGCCCCCCAATCGTTGTTTTTAAATCTTCTATATAGATTGTTAATTTGATTTTATGGTAAAAGCCAACAATACACCATCTACAAGTAGGGCTTGCTGCTACTAACAAACAAAACTTTTACTGTTAGAAAAAAAAATAGGGGGAACCATGTTTTAACAATACCAGGAAATTCTTGAAAAAATGTTTAAAAAACTGTTTTCTGTGATACAACATTGGACAAAATGCCAAGAAATCCAAGAAGCAAACAAAAAATAATACAAACTCCAAAAGCTTGGGAAGTGATAATCACCAGTTCTCCGTGCCACAACAGACAGGCAGGAATGAAAACCAAGAACAGGACCGCACAGGGTAGGAGGAATAGTACATCAGGTAGGACACAGACACTTGACTTGCATTCAGCAGACCCAGATTCTATCCTCAGCAACCATAAAATCCCCTGAATACCAGCAGGACTAATTTCTGAGTGCATAGCCTGAGCACCACTGGGTGTTCAAAACCAAACAAAAGAACAGAATCACACATGAAAGAAGTTCCATGGACTATGGAAAACTAAGTGAGCCTTGAGTATAAAGTATTACTCATATCTACAGATAGTGGCTATGGTTTCTAAGTAGAAGGTAGATTTCCAGAGTCTAATTCTGACTTTATTTAAAATAAATAATATTTTATATTTTTAAACAAATCACGAGAGAGATTATATGCCTGCCTTTCTCAGTATTTCTATCTTGTGTAAGCTTAACACGGCACACAAACTCCCTGAGGAGATACTAATGCTAAGAAGGAAAATCTTTACTCCAATGTAATGAGTCTTTTATCTTAAGCCTGCATCACTATTCCCTCAGAGAAGGCTTAACATGGAGATTCCCAAATCCACACATTTGCAACTCATAACTGGTGGTGAAACCTAGACATTGACACTGCAGTCAGCATGCCAAGTCTTTCTTATACCGACAACTGAGAAGAGCATTTTCAGTGTGGACAGAGGCATACACAGTAAGCATCAGAACACAACACCCAGGTCCTAGTCTTCCATTTTCTAAGAAAAAGCTTTCAGCATCTTTATGGAAACTTACAGTTTTGTTGTATTACACATTAACAGGCAAAATATTAGTGGCACAGACTCTCAGGGACTCTCTAAAGGACTCTCATGGGGAAACTATGGTATTCATGGCATAGTGCCAGGCATGGAGAGCTAGTTGGAGGGAGAGGGAAACTGCTTATCCTTCAATCATATCGCATAGGCAGTCGCTCTGTGTGAGTAGTAGGAGCTGAGCAGCTGTCAGGACTATGCAGCCAGATCAGCCCTAAGTGTCCTAAACTTCTAAAATCAATCAAGCAGCTCGGCTATAGTAGGAGTACTGTGAGAAGTAACTTGTCTGGATTAGCTTTGATTTTGCTCATTTTACCTCAACATTCATTTTTAAAATTTTATTTATTTTGGTGCCAAAACTTGCATGGTGCAATATTAATGTTTCAGAGATATGATGTAGTCACATCATACCTGCCAGCTGAGTAGAGTTCCAGCATCCCTCTACCACCATCTCTAGGCCCATTATATGAAATGACCTGTAAAAACTAACAGAGATTCTTGTTGCCAGAGATAACAAGTCCAATAAGCAACTGTTCTTTCCTCAAAGAACTTATCATTTACTGGGAAAGACAAACACATTCACACATGGTTAGAGGTGACATGTGCTATAGCACAAGTGAGGATGGAAGACTAAAAGATCATATGGAATTAAGGACATATAAACTTTCCTCAGGGGAAATAAATGCAGTTAAAGCTACCAAGAGAGAGTCATACTGTCTTTGAATTGAAAGGCGATAACATAGTCTGCCAAGTAAATAAAATAAATATGAATATCAAGCAGAAATTAATAATTCAAGGTACATTTGGTCAATGGTAACTGACTTTGTTTAACTAGATAAAGGGAATCTGAGTGAGAAATGAGGCTAGAGAGGAAATAAGTGTCAGCATCTGAAAAGTCTCCCATGCTTCACTAGTAAAAAACATAATAGTGGAACAGCTTAAATAGAGGTTGTCCTGATTATACTTGCATTGGGTGAGGTGAGGGGTGGACACAGTTGGTCTATACCTGGCTGTGCTCAGAGATCACTCCTGGAAGTGCTCATGGAGTCCATAGGCCATGCTAGAGATAGAACTGGGTTGGCCACAGTACCACCATGTACTATCTCTCAGGCACAAGATTCACATTTTGTATGTTTTGGAGCAAGATCTGGCTCTACTCAGGTTTTATTCCTGACTCTGCACTCAGGTATCACTCCTCTCTGGCTCTGATGATCATTTGGGGTGCCAGGGATCAGACACAAATTGTGTGCATGCAAGGCAAGCATCCTTATATACTGTACTATCTACTACTCTCCAGCCCCTTAAGCTGTACATTTAATAAAAAATTCGATGGAGGGGCCGAGTAATAGTACAGCAGGTAGGGCATTTGCATTGCACATGGCTGACCCAGGCTCGATTCCCAGAATCCCCTGAGCAATGCCGGGAGGTAATTCCTGAATGCAGATCTAGGAGTAAGCCACGAACATTGCCAGGTGTTACCCAAAAGTCAAGAAAAAAATTGATCGAATATCATTATGAAAGTTTGAGTAGGAAGGAACCAAACCAGAGGCAGAGAGAACAGTTAGGAAGTTAACAGATGTATATATATTGGAGAATTACACAAGCTTAAACCTGCACATGGAATCACAGAGATGGAAATGTTGATACCTTACTAAAACAGTGGGGAACATGCAAAATGTATGGCAAAGTAGAGATGGTTGTTGGAAAGAAAGCAAACCTTTTTTAGTTTGTTTTTAGGACAACACCTGGCTATGGTCATGTTTGACTCTGTGCTCAGGGATCAGCTCCTGGAAAGTGCTCAGAGAGACCATTTGTGATGCCAGGATCAAACCTGGGTAAGAAACATGCAAAGCAAGAATCACCAACTCTTTTTTAAAGAATGATAAAATTCAATGAGAACTAGAATTGTTTTATCCAAAGGTGCCAAACCAACAGTGTGACATATCTCACAACACTATATTCTACAGGTGCTCTGGACTTGCCAGACAAAAGCTAGAGGGGTTCAGAGTGGCCCACAGGTGCGCTCACTCATCAGTCTAGTGAAGAGCTGGTTAGTATTCAGCTCATTTGGCTTAGACGTTTCCAAAAACCACTTTTGTCACTTCACTATTCTCCAAACTTAGCTAGACATAAAAGTCACGTAAACTACTCCCTCAAGTATATAATCACCCCTATTTATCATCAAACCAGAGCAGGATGAGAGGATACATGAAAGAATAATCCAGAGAACTTTTTACCACTGACAGGCAAGGAAGAAATATAAATTTGATTAATTATAATTGTAATTGTATATATATTATAGACCTCATTCCCATGAACTGAAGGAATGGTTTGAGACTCTTAGTGTTCCTGGAGGGAGCAGATGCCCTTGGGCTACACTTGCTTGCTTGCGACAGGACGAATGGAGATGTTACTGGTGCCTGCTCAAGCAAATCCAAGAGCAATGGAAAGACAAATGAAGTGAAGTTATACAATTGTAATCAATGAAAAAAAAATAACTCCCAAGCATCACCATTCTCACTTTTATAATCCCTCCATTAATTGTACCAACTACCAAATAATGATCAGTAAATGCTTTTGATGACTCCTCTTTTATTACAAAATACCTTGAGCTTAATTTGTTAAGTTCAGAGAGGTCATAATATTTTTTTCCGAGAAAGTCATTGTATGAGAGTCAGGGAATGTATCACAGACCTTAAAAAGACGATTTAAAGTCCTCCTTCATCTTATTAGGATATTTTTCTCACCAGCAAGAGGAGTCTGGCCGAATGACTACAACAGTGCAAGATGGTTCACTCTACTGAGGATCAGGGTCATTGGAGTCCATACAGCTACCTCATACGTAGCTCTAAGGTTTGGTTTCCCAACTTGTAAAAGAAGTTCATAATTGAGAGAGAGAAGAAAAGTGCCTGCCATAGAAGAAAAGAGAGAGAAAAGTGTGGGCAGTTGGGGGAAGAAATGGGGTGTGGTGGGAGGAAAACTGAGAACACTGGTGGTGGGATGATGGGAAGTGTGCACTGATGGAGGGGATGGGTGTTGGAACACTGTATAACTGAAGTCCAATCACAAACCACTTTGTAGTGGTCTCTCTCATGGTGATTCAATAAATATTACTGTATCACTGTCTTCCCGTTCATCATTGATTTGCTCGAGTGGGCACCAGTAACATCTCCATATGTCCTGTCTCATGCTAGTAGAGCCCAAGGGCATCTGCTTGCTCCAGGAACATAAAGAGCCTCAAACCATTCCATTAGGTCATGGGAACGGGGTCTATAATTGTTACTGGTATTTGGCATATCAAATATGACACGGGTAGCTTGCCAGGCTCTGCCATGTGGGTGGTATACTCTTATAGTCACCTCTGATCTCCAGCATTTATTGATGAACCAAACGGCTGCGAGCAGCTGCAAGCGGCTGCATGAGCAGGGCTGTGATCAGCTCTTCTGCTGGGTGGATTTCTGACGAGAGGGGAGTCTGGATGTGGAAAATGGCGGCCCTCATGGAGTGGGGGGGTCGTCTGCCTTCTTGCGAGGCTCTGCTGGGGTGGCCGGCCAGGGCTAAAATCCATACATACATAAAAATTTCATAATCATTGTCCTGTCAGTATCAAGGAATTCTTGGGGGAATCAGGTTAAAACAAGTTAAGTAATAGCCAATTTGTGAATCTAAAATATTATAGTAACCGTAGCTTGCTTAATTATGCCTGTTGTCATTGACTTCAAATGTGACATAGGATTAGCTAAAGTGGCAGAGTGGGGTTGTTCAGAGAAAATCTATTTTTTTTTCGTCATACCCGGTGATGCTCAGGGGTAAATCCTGGCTCTGCACTCTGGAATTACTCCTGGCAGTACTCCAGGGACCAAATGGGATGCTGGGGATCAAACCCAGGTCAGCCACGTGCTAGGCAAATAGACTACAGTTGTCCTATTGCTCCGACCCACAAAATTCATCGTTATTCCAGAAAGTTTAATCTTTAACCCTCACCTCCCCCTTAATGTGACTTGTTAGGGTCTGTTATTTTCGACAAGAAAAATGATTTAGACATAAATCAGAAAGATATTAGGTCAATAACAAATCTATGGGCAAGGGGTGAAGTTCATGGTAGAGCATTTGTTTCACATGTGTTGGGGAATGAGTTTAATTCCTGGCACTGTCAAAAGGAAGCAAGCAAACAAACAAAACAACAACAACGAAAAAATCCTCAAAATTTATTCGTTTGCTGATGTGCTTTATTGATCTCAGAAGGGTACAACTAAATTTTTCTATTTTATTTCAATGTACAGAACAAGTGGAACAATAAATGCAATGAGTCTGATACTATGAAATTGGCTACTCCTAACATTTAGAAATGTTCTGAACAAACTTTTGAAAGAAACCTGGTTTATTCATTAAAATGTGTTTATTTCTATTTTCTCCTAGTTTACAGTACTTCTCAGTATATTAGTAAATCATTTAACTGCTAATTTGAGATTCCTTATGGACGAAACAGTGTTAATAAGTTGAAACAGAAATTACGCAGCTCATAAACTTCTGACCCAAATTCATCTTTGGGTTGTGAGTCTTTCTTAATGCTCCGAGATAAAAGCACTGTAATAAATCAGTATAACTAGATACTATCTTCTTTTATTACCAAAGAATATGATGAGAATAAGATCACTTGATCAATTGATCAAGTGATCTTGATCACTTGAATCCCGTTATTCATCGATTTGCTCGAGCGGGCACCAGTAATATTTCCATTGGACCTATCACGTGCCAATGTAGCCCAATGGCATCTGGTTGATTCAGGAATATGAAGAGCCTCAAACCGTTCCTTCAGGGTCTTTACAAGGAAGTCTGACCATCTTGTAGGTGGGCGGCCACGTGATCTTTTGACATCCCATGGGATCCAGTCGGTAATGGCTCTAGTCCAGCGGTCGTCTCCAAATCGCATTACATGTCCAGCCCATCTGATTTTTCGATGCTTTGGCAAATGAAACAGCATCCCTGATTCTGGAATAGCGACTGAGGTCAGAACTCCAGATTCCTTCTCTCACTTGAGTGAGACGTGATATTCCAAGCATAGCTCTTTCGATTCCTCTCTGGGAGACCTGAATAGCATTCTCATCCTGCTTTCGTAGGGCCCAGGTCTCTGAGGCATATGTTAATGCAGGGAGAACAGTAGAGTCAAAGAGATGTGCCTGGTGCCGGAGGTTCTTTGTCCTTTTTAGCTATTTCTTCAATGCCTTTGAAGGCATTCCATGGTGCTCTCTTCCTCCTGCACAGCTCAGGTTTTAAGTCATTCATCATGTTGACTTCTTGACCTAGGCACACAATGTGTGTTTGTTCCATTGAGAGTGAATGGGGCCTCTGGAACTAGTTCATTCTTCATGAACATAGTTTTCTTCAGTTTCAGCTGTAGACCTATCTTTCCACATTCTCCGTCAAAGTCAGCCAGCATTTGTGCCGCTTGCCTAATGTTTGGTGTTATTAGAATGATGTCATCAGCAAAGCGGAGGTGGTGTAGTTGCTGACCATCTATCTTCACTCCCATTCCTTCCCATTCTAATTGTCGCATGATGTTCTCGAGGGGTGGAGCTGAAGAGTTTTGGTGAAATGGTATCACCCTGGCAAAAAATAAACAGATACACCCGGCAAAAAAATAAAATTAATTTTTACTATATTCTTTCTTCTTTTGGGCTTTATTCAACAGTGTTCAGTGACTGTCCCAGGTCTGTACTTGGTGTTACTTAGGGGATTATATAGTGTTGGGGATCAAACTTGGGTCCTCAGTATAAAACACATGTACTCAGTTTATTGATCTATCTCTCTGGCTACTATATTAATATAATTGAAAATAATGTTCTTAGGAAAATAGAACATGAGAAATGAAACCCTTAATTCATGTGGTCAAAAAACAATGTAGTAATCAATCAATAGCTTGAATAAAAAATATAGAGGGCAAAGATATAGTTTAAAAGCTTGAGATACATGCTTTATATACAGGAATACTTACACACATTTTGTATGATCCCCAAGAACCAGTGGGAGCAACCACCAAGTACTGAGTCAGAAGTAGATCAGTAGATCAGTATCACTGAAAGTGGCCCCCCAAAATGTAATGAAATTTAAAACCTATAGAATCACATCCATAAAATGTCATGTTAGAAGTATCAATTATAGAAATAAAGTAGATATGCTTAACATGTTTAAAGAAATAAAACAGTATAAATATATTTATAATATATTAAGTGTGAGATGAATATGCTGCTATCAAAATTAACTAGACACATATGGAATAGAGCTAAATCAAACTTTCACTCTCAGTAATCACAGACTAAGGAATATAGACAAGCTTACCCACTGGGAAAAATTAGCAAAACAAGGTAAAAAGCAAACCCCATCTGCTCTCAGGTATTAGGGAGCTCACAGAATAGCAAGAATTATGATGCAAAGATACTGGGATAATTAAATAAATGTCTTCAAATATTTGAGTTTGCTTTTTCTGTTTATGGGTATTTGTCAAATGCTGGAGCTGAGTGGTAGAAGTTAAAATGTCCTTAAGAAAGCCAAGTAGGAAATCTGGGCATGCCAAAGAAGACTAAAGAATGTCTCCTCCTTTTTCTCAGGACCTGAGGAGCTATACTGGAGAGTAGGAGTTTCCTAGAAATCAATAGGCACTTACAGAAATTAAAAGTTATCTTTGAACTTTATCAATCTTTGAAGTTTATCCTCAACTCCTGCTGCCAGATTCATGGTAGAACTAAACTTAACGTCTTCATTGGAGGAAAATGTTATCAATTTATGTCCAGAAGCAATTATTTCCACATTAAAATCAAGAATAAAAGATGAAGAATGTTTTCAACTCATTTGTTTGCAACTTCAGAATACACTTTTATATAGCTTTTGGTTACAGAAGATATTTATGGAAATTATATAAATTTTGAAAAAAATTTCAATCCGCCCAGGTATGCTGAACCAGAGACTCTCAGACATGGGGCAGAGCTGCTACTTGCTCTCCCTGTGCCCAGCTGCTTGTGAGGCACCGGGAGTCATGGCAGGTTCTAGCCCTGGCCTGCCATCCCAGCAGAGCCTCACAACAAGCCAGACCACCCTCCCCTACTCCATTTTCCACATCCAGACTTCCCTCTCGTCACAACTCTACCCAACAGGCCAGACTATCACAGCCCAGCTCGCAGTTCATCAATAAATGCTTTATTTAGAGGTGACTACAACACTATGTCACCTGCATGGCAAGCCTGGCAAGCTGCTCGTGTAGTATTTGATATGCCAAATATCAGTAACATTTATATTGGGTCATTCCCGTGACCTAATATAATGGTTTGAGGCTCTTTATGTTCCTGGAGCAAGGGATGCCTTTGGATTCTACAGTAGAAAATGGAAAGTCACTTGATCATTTGATCACTTGCCATTCCATTATTTGTCGATTTGCTCTGGAGAGAGGGCTGGTACATCTTAATTTCATGGGCTTCATGTAATCTAGGTGGTTGGTAAGGGGCTCGGCCAGCCCTTGGCCAAGTCCAACATTGCTCCTAGGGTTCGCTCACACATGTGGGGAAGGAGCCACACTGGCCGGACTTGGAGAGGGGATTTGGGCTCCTCCGCCCTTTCCTCCACATCCACGCCAGCTACCCCGGAAGAGAGACATGCCAGACCCACAGCTCCATTGGCACACGGTTGCTCCCTAGCCGTGCAACATTCTTAGATAGTACTAGATGTTAGGATCAGGTCCTTCCAAGGATCTTTCACATTTATACACTGTATACAGTACTAGGCAGGTTCTAGTTGTGACCCATCATATCAGTGAGCCTAGAAGGAAGCCAGAGCAAAACCCACACCAATAAGTCAGTGATTCTCAACATTTAGACTCCACAGCTCCTCAGAGCTCCACCCAAGAGAAAACCTGGTCTTTCCCCATTGACTTTCATCAGTAAATGCTCAAGATAAGAGCCTTCTACTGAGAGTATACCATCTACACAGCAGAGCCTGGCAAGCTACCCATGTTTTATTTGATATGCCAAAAAACAGTAACAATTATTAACCTCATTCACCTGACCTGAAATATGGTTTGAGGCTCTTCCTGTTCCTGGAGCAAGCAGATGCCCCTGGGGTACACTTGCTTGCAACAGGATGTATGGAGATGTTACTGGTGCCCACTCAAGCAAATTGATGAACAATGGGAAAACAAGTGATATATGTAATCTAGATGGTACCCACAAGATATCAGATACAGATACACCAAGCAGAGCAGCTACCAGCTCTCCCTGTTGCACTCCCTGCACTCCACTGAGCATGAGGGGTCAGGGACAGAGAGCCACTTCCAGCCCAAGTCCACCAGTTACAATAGAGCTTCAGAAGAACCCAGAGGAACCCCCACACCATGCTGGCTCAAATTTCATCATCCAGACCCCCACAACTCATCAGAACTCCACCCATGAGACTCAGCCAATCTCCAGCCTAGCTCCTCAGAGAGCCTCCCTACAGAGACCCACCCTTCAGAGACCCGCCCTTCAGAGGAAAGTATTTCAAGCCCAGGAATACTTGAAACACAGATGCAGATACACCAGGCAGAGCAGCTACCAGCTCTCCCCGTTGCTCTCCCCAATTTATCTCCAAATTACCAAGAATCTTCTTCCCACCCCTCTCAGAGAGCTAGGCAAGCTACAGAGAGTATATTGCCCACATGGCAGAGCCTGGCAAGCTGTCCAATGTGTCCAAAGTCCGATATACCAAAACCAGTAATAACAATGTTTATTTCCCCAACCCTGAAAGAGCCCTTAATACGGCAGCACTAAGAAGGATGAACAAGGAGTGGTTGATAAAATCTCAGGGCTAAACTAGGCTGCCAAAACGAAGAACTAAAATGACTGTCTGAGAGAATGGAACAGTGTGCTAATAATTGCCGAAAGTGCTGATGCCACCTAGATCTGAGAATTAAATACAGGCAAAAAGATACACATGACAACCTCTTAATGTATGTATTGTAATCCACATTGTGGAAGGAGAGGGAAAAGAGAGAGAGAGAGAGAGAGAGAGAGAGAGAGAGTAGGAAAGCCTGCCACAGAGGCAGGCTAGGAGGGGGAGGGAATCAGTGTCATTGGTGGTGGGAAATGGGGACTGGTGAAGGGATGGGTGTTGGAACAATGTATGACCTAAAACCAGATATTAACATCTTATGAACATCTTTGTAACTGTATATCTCGGTGGTATAATAAAATATTAAAAAAAATAAAAAAATAAAATGACTGCCTGCATTTTCAATGCATGTACCCTGGCATCAGAAGCATATATCGAGAAGATGGAAAATAGTTGAACAAAAATTATATATGTAATTAAAAATGGCAACCAAGTAAAATACTGTATGCTCTTAAAAACTAATAAGATGATCCTGGAGCCATAATACAGGAGTAGGGCCTTTTACTCTAGGATCAATATCCAGCACCCCAAATAACATCACCACCACTCCAATACACACCCAACCCTGCCAGGAAAGATTCCTGAATGTAGAACCAGGAGGAAGTCCTGAGCACTACTGGGGTGTGACCCAAAAAACAAACCCAAAATAATCAATGGCAACAACAACGCACCTAATAAGACTTACCAACTTTTAGGGAAATGATCCAAGTTAAAAAAAAAGTACAGAGAGAGAAGCGACAAGACGATGATGGTGCAGCAGTAAGCGCTGGAGCTGCAGGAGGAGCAACAGCTCTCCTGGCCTGAATAGCCAATGAGGCCAGAAACTTTCTGAGTGAGTGAATGTGGATGCCTTGTGGATATCCTGGCTCAGGGACAGTCCCATTAAACGAAACTGGCTGGTCACACACCATGAAACACAGACTCTGAGTGGCTCATATAATGATGGTGATAACATGTTCTCCAGCTGGTAGGGTAACCACAGTTCTTGGAGCTATACATTATGATACAGTTTCAATATGTCTGAAAAGGCTTTTTTGGTCCAACTCGGCACCCCTGCAGAGCATGGGTACTGAGGTCCAGGAGCATGGGTACTGAGGTTCCAGCATGGCACCCACCACCATTTTCTCTCCAGGCCAGCCCGTGTGTTCACAAAATACTATGGAAGAATATTCTTACTAATGCAAACAGTCTCAGGGTGTGCTGGACTGGTGGCCTCAGCCTACCCAAAGTGCCCAATGATGAACAAGGCTGCAGCCCCAGCTTCATTCCTGGTCCGTGCCAGGGCTGAGGTTGCTACCAAGACTGGGGTAGGGGCTTTGGGGAGGGAGGCAGGAAAGGAGACAGTGACCCCACCAGCAGATAACCGAGACCAGTGGATCAAGGCACAAGCAGCCAGAGTACCCTTGGACATCCTGATACCCCCAAATCGCCATGGTGCCTCTGACAAGTTTACAACAACTCAGGACTATCTCCCAAAAAAGTTAAACTGCCCAGGTTTATGGGAGACACACCACAAATTGCCTCCAGCTCAACCATATGACTACTTACTGGGCGCACACCAGAAACTCATAAATAAACTCAAAGAAGATCAGAAGCCACAGTTAAGAAGCTCATTCACCAAACATGATCCAGAGACTCAAAATTAAGTCTCAAAAGAAATCAACAAGTGGCAGAGATACTCTGTCAGGCTGACTCAAATGGGGCACGCTGTAGGGGACAGATGAGGTCTGGCCCATCCAAATAAAGCCCTAGCAGAGAAAATTCACCACACTCTACAAATGCCACCATGTTCAAGGCTGGACCCCCTTCTCAGATGAGCTCCACCCAGAAATTAATCTGTTGAAAAAAGTCAGGTATGCAGGTATTGTGACTGAAATCCCCAGATTTTCATGGAGTCTGGGATGGGCCACCTCTCCTCACCTCCTGTTCTTTCAGAAGGTCTGGAAGACACACCAATGTTCCAAAGCTTCCAGTCAGTTAAAAATTTAACTCCAACTTTATCACCCTAATAAAGACTTGGGAATTCCTGGAATACACAGCTGCTACAATACTGATACAATAAGTAGCACATCACACCCAATTTGTTTGTAATGGCACAGTAAAAAGGTCACACCCTTAGCAAGATAATTATGAGATATGTTGTAATAAGCAATATAAAATGAATTATTTAGTGCCTTCTAAGCCTTCTAAGCCTTCTAAAAGTGCAGGCTTGGGTGGTGGGCAGGATACTAGGGAATTTGAAGCCTGTAAGGGCACATTGGTGGTGGAACTGGTATTGGATATTGAGTATCTAAAATAACTGTATGGTGAACAACTTTGTAAATCACAGGGTTTAAATAAAGTTTAAAAAAGTACAAATTAGATAAATTCTTAGTGGAATGAAAAAATGTATGGAAGAAATAATAAACTTGGGTAGTCCAGAATAATTTAAAAATCTGAGTTTGCAATTAAAAGCCCTCATAAAAATGAAAATATAAAGTTTTTTTTTCTGGAAGTTCACCTCACAAGAAAATATTACCAGAGAATACACAAAGAGTGAATGTTATACCGCTCACTTTATGAGTCCATAATATCACTATTACCAAAACTTGGCAAAGGCATTGTAAGAAAAGAAAGTTACCCATAAAAAATCTCACTTATGCAAAAAAATTATCAACAATTATTAGCTAAACAAACCTAGCATCTATTTTAAATGGGTGATAAACAAGATTAAAAGTAGACATATTTATATATAAAATTACATTAATCTAGTTGTGTAAAGTAAGAAAATCAACAGACCAGTTTTTAAATGCACCAAAGACCTTTAAGCAAAGACCTTAACTTTGCCAAAGATATACAAATGCCAAATATACACAGTTTCATCACATATATATAATCTCATATCATATGCTATCAGAAAAAATGCAAATTAGTATAATTAGATATTGCTAGCACAATATTGCTAGTAAAATGATCAAATCCCAAAAAATAGTAATACCAAATGCTGATTTAGTTGTGGAACAAGAGGAAATTTTGCTCACTGTTGGCAAGAATGCAGAATTGTATGGTCACTTAAAGTTAGTTTTCTGTTCTTCTAAAACTAAATATAGTTTGACACTCCTTGATATCTGCCGCAAATAGTTGAAAGTGAAAGTCCACATAAAAATTGTTTCCCACTTTATTTAAACACCATGGTTTACAAAGTTGTTCATGATAATTTGTTACATGCATACAATATTCCAACACCAATCTCACCACCACTGTCACCTTCCCTCCATCCTTGTCTCCATTTTCCTAACCACTTCTCATACCTGCCACTGTAGTAGGTCTACAATAATTTATTTCATTTTGCTTGTTGTTGGGTGACACGCCCTACTGAACCTTTGCCTCCAGCTATACTTAGTTTATGTGGAGAGCTGGTCCCTGCCTTTGGGAAATCTCCGGAGCAGACACAATGGGAGTTTGGGCAGAATTGGGCTGATTTCATAATTTATATGAAATAAATAATTTTATATGGCATAAATAAATATTTTTCTTCATCAAGACCATGAACGAACGGTTTGAGGCTCTTTATATTCCTGAAACAACCAGATGTTATTGGGCTACACTGGCACGTGATAAGGTCAAATGGAAATGTTACTGGCGCCAGCTCGAGGAAATTGAGGAACAACAGGATGTCTAGTGATCTAGTGATAAATATTTTTTATTATGAATCCTGCTTGCCCCAGATCAATATTCTGTTCCCAAGGGTCCCTGCATAGGACATACATGTAGATATCCCAAGAGTACTTGGCTACGTTGGATCAACCATAATGTAATCAATTCTCCTAGTTCAGAGACATGCCAGTGAGCCTCCAGGAAAACTAACGTGTGTCTCTGACTCTAAAGGTAATGCCAAAATAAATTATTCTGATGGATTTTGGACCTTAGTGGGATCCAGAGTCTGGGATCTGCTAGCTAAATATTCATAGTAAAAAGTATTAATGCCATTTTCCACAAATTACATTCTGAACTGCTTTCTGGTTCAGAGATGTAGCCCCTCCTCTCTCTGTTAGGGAGAATTTGTTTCTGAAAATCAGCTCTGGCTTTTGTGAAGCTTGAGCCAAAGGCTGGCCTAAAGATATACATTTCAAATGGGTTATTTACCTGGCTACATCTCTAGATAGTCCAACCCACGATGGGCTGAGCTGGAAGATTTTGGAGGGTTTCAGTCTATAAAAGAAGCTAGGATAAGAAGGGCCCTTTTTTTGCCATTTTGTCTTCCCTTGGCGTATTTCTCTCTCCGTCCTCTCCGTTCTCTGTTGGGCTTCAACACGTGGTGGCAGCCATCTCGGGCCTACACATGGCTGGGGCCTAGCTGGGAACCCAGAGTCTGGAGTATTTCCTGTTCTTGGATTGTATATCAGAATCTGTGATAGTAAAGCCTTTAAAAACTGCCCGGATTCCTAAGTTTTCATCCATTCCCCGCTGGCTTTGGAGGTAGAAGGGAACTTGCTTCCTGGTATTGTTGGGGATCCCAGTGTCTCCCCGGCAACTTGTCACCATTAAATGGCTAATGGAATGATCAAAAAAATCTTCAGTAAAAGACAATTTGTGAAAATTGCTGTATCTCACATGGGAACATTACATTCTTGTCTGAGACAGTTAAACTGTTTTTGCTAGTTAAGACTTCTGTGTTAATATTTTTGTTAGTAGAGATTAGTGGCTTCTACATTAGATTTGCATCTAATCTGTGTGTTCTTATTGTGATGTTAGTATTGTACAGTTTGGAGATATTCTGTGACCACAAGAAGATGTAGAATATTTATTTGGACAGCGCAGCTGAAAGGGGAAGCCCTGAGACTAGACCGCGAAGAGTTAATAGAAAAATTAATAATTAGAAAGGAAAACAGGAGCACACTAAAATAGTGGCTAGGCTCTGCGAGAGGCCAGATAAAGCCCAAGGTATCCCAACCAGATGTCAAGGGAGGAAACCTAACTATAACCTTGAGTAACATCCTGATACGGTGTGCACCCTGCACCTGGAAAAACTGCAAACTTGCTGTATTGTAAAAGTTTTTTGTTTCAGAGTGCTATAAAAACTGTGCTGTAACTCAGTTCGGGGCTCTCAGCCTCTAGCCTGTTTAAGGTTATGCTGTGAGCCCGTGTATGCTCGTCTCAATAAACCCCTTGCTTTTGCATTAGCCAGTCCCTTGGAGTCCTCCTTGGAGGGTGATCAGCGTCCCAACCCTAACATTTGGAGGTCCCACGGAGATTTGACCTCTATTTGCAGTCGCCAGTGTCAGTGAACTCAGGTCAGACTGGGATAACTAATGCAGCTCTCCACTTCTCTGCTAGTGTGAATGTGCGTGAAATATGTGAATGAGTGAATGAGGCTCCACGGCTTCGTCTACGGGGTCTGATTGGGCTCTAACCTACGGTTCCCTGAAGTCCATAATGGCTCCTGGGTACTTGACTCTGAGGCAACCAGGCGCGGGGGATTATATGTGTGGCCCAATGACAGGGACTTCTTAAAATCCCTAGAGAGGTCCAGCCAGGCGAGCATCAAAGAGTTGCCCATCCCTAAATTTCCTCCCTATTCCCTATTCCTGCTGCTCTGTATCCTTTATTTCTGAAGAGTCTGTATTCTTTAAAGGCCGAACCTAACACAGCCAGATGCACTGTGGCAGCTGTTGGGTTGTGAGTGCAATTGATAGGGCGGGAATTTAACACACCTTCAACCCAAGGTTGACCTGTAGGTCTCAGCAGGAACCAGGGATACAATAAATTTAAAAGGCTAGTTGATCTCTTTAGAGATTTGATTATGAGTCTCTGGAAGGGGGCTTGTAGATGAGCTTACATAGTTGAGGCAGCAAGATGTGGTCCACATGAAAAATCTGAGCATGAAAGTTTATAGAACTTTCATTCATAATTGACAAAACTTGAAAATAACTAAATTGGCCCACAGTAGGTAAATGAATAAACTATGGTATATCATCAGCACTACAAGGGCATGAATTATTGGACAATGAGAAAAAATCCTAACACATATTGCTATATGAAAGAAATCATTCAGAAAAGTTTATATATAGCACGACTCCAACCACATGGCTTTCTGGAGAAGACCCACCACTGGAAACGTTAACAGGATCAGTGTTTCCAGTAATTTGAGAATGATTGGGTAGTGTACAGAGACATTCTAGTGGCATCACATTATTCTAATCTGCATCTCCCTGATGACCTATGATATGCAGCACCTTTTCATATGCTTATTTGCCATCTGTATATCTTCTTGGGTGAGGCATCTGCACAGATTTTTTTTTCCATTTTGTAATTGTATTGTTTTCTTGTTGAATATTAAAAGTATTATTGCATCTCTTAGATTATAAGACACATATTTGTAAATGTTTTCTTCCAGTTTGTGCTTTGCTTTACAATTTCCTTAACTTTCTATTAAAGTCTTAAAAATTAAATTCCTTTTTTAAAAAACTTCTAGAATAATTGAACACAGAAATTATATATTCATAATGAATAATATGAATAATTTGCATGATAGATTTAGTGACTAGAGGAAAATGGGAGCAATTAAAATATAGCACAAACATATAAAAAGATGAAGATAAAAAAAAATAAAGGATAACATGAGTTCCAAAGCATGTCTATTTGGAATTCATGCAAACAAGAAGGGTGACATTATGTTTAAGAAACAATGATTAAAATCTTTCCAAGATGGTCCAGAAGGATAACATAGCACCTAAGACACTTGCCTTGCACACAGTAAACCTGGATTTCATCCCCATTATCACAAATCCCTCAAGTATCAACAGGAGTGATCTCCGAGCACAGATCCAAGAGTAAGCACAGCTGGGTGTGGCCCCCAAACCAAAACAAATAGAAAAACATGTTCCAGGAGAAGTGAGCTATATTAATCATAAGACTCAAGCCAGACCACCCCCCCCACTCCATGAGGACCTTCATTTTCCACATCTGGACTTCCCCCTCATCAGAACTCCATCCAGCAGACCGGCCTATCACAGCCCAGCTCATCAAGATCTACCCTGCTGCAGTCTTTTTTTAATCCGGCCCAGGTATGCTGATCCAGAGACAGACATGGGGCAGAGCTGCTACCGGTTCTCACTGTGCCCAGCTGCTCATGAGGCGCCCAGGAGGGATGGCAGGTTCTAGCCCTGGCCCGCCACCCCAGCAGAGCCTCACAACAAGCCAGACGACCCCCCCCCTCCATGAGGACCTCCATTTTCCACATCTGGACTTCCCCCTCATCAGAACTCCACGCAGCAGACCAGCCTATCATAGCCTGGCTCGCGCTGCTGATTGCAGCTGTGCAGTTCATCACAATAAATGCTGGATTTTTAGATGAGTACAAGAGTATGCTACCCGCATGCCAGAGCCTGGCAAGCTACCCGTGCCGTATTTGATATGCCAGATACCAGTAACAATTATAGACCTCATTCCCATGACCTGATGAAATGGTTTGAGGCTCTTTATGTTCCTGGAGCAAGCAGGTGCCCTTGGGCTCTACTTGCATGAGACAGGTCATATGGAGATGTTACTGGTGCCCGCTCGAGCAAATTGATGATGAACAGGAAGACAGTGATACATTGAAGACTGAAGAAGCTAATGAAATATCAAGGCACGCACAACCTCAGAATAACCTAGACTAGGTACAAGGTTATTCCAAAGGAATTTAAAGAGATCTTTAAATTATCAAGAGTTTAAAAGGGCTCTGACTGGAGAATTATGATTACCAAGTGGGAGTGAAAGCTTGCTATAGTGTCAGTGTTTCTGGAGGCATATTGGTCAGGAACAAGGAAGAAGAGGACTAGAAGTGACATCAAGACAGTGGTAGAGTCCTCATCACTCCCCTGGGGTGGAGGTGCAGCAACTACTGCTCCGACAATAGCTTACAAAATGCTATTGTATAGCTTACAAATGGTTACAAATGCTTACAATAGCTTACAAAATGCATTATAACCATTGCATCAACTATCATTTCAAAATTACCATAAGGAACTGACAATTATTAATGGATTATTAATATAATAATACTAATAGTAATTATTTAAAATAGGTAACTAAATATTAATATCTTCAAAGTATTAAAAGAGTTGTCACCCTTGAACAGTTATATCCTTCAATAAGGGTTAAACCAAGATATTTCGAGACAGTTTAAAAAATTTGGAATGTTCCACTGTTTACTGTTTACCTTTTCATAAAATAAATTACACTTTGCTGCTTATGCTTTACCTTTTATTCTTTTGATCACTGTTTTATACATTGAAAAATATCCTTGTCCTTTCCCTTTTGTTTTTTGTTATTCCACAAACCTTACATCTCTGACTTTGTTTCATCATAGTTTTCTTTTCTATCTGGTCCCTTCTACAGTGTGTTTCATCTCTGTAATTATCTGCTTGCAGTTTTTCCTAAGGTCCTCTGACACACTATTCATTTTCCTTGATGTATTCTGCTCTCTTTGCAAAACTCCTTGAGATTTCTCTTAGAAAACACACAGTTTCTTTGAAAACACACAGATTTATTTGACCGAGTTTTTATGTTTGGGATTAATTTATTTGTGCTATATTTTTTGTCTATTTTCTTTGACACAAAAAACTCATTCTTCTTTAAAGATAATTTATAACAGATTATTAACTAATTAATAATGTGACAAGGGAGAGGGATCTAGAGCAATCTACAATATCAATTTTGATTCATGGTTATGAACATGGTTCTCACTCAGTTTGGCACAACTGAGTGAGAAATTTTGTATTTGGGTCAAGATAACAGTGTGAAACAAAATTAAAAGAAACAGTTATCTGTACACCACCAACCACTTTAAAGCAATGCTCATGTCCAACATTTCTTGATAATTAAGTTACATGAAAAGTAGACTGGGATATATATGGTTTCTTCTGCAGACATATCTCTCCAAGCAATAGATGGGACACTTCCTTTCCTTTTCCAGAGATAGGTCATGGAAATAACACTTTCACATTCTAATGTTCAGCATTATCATAAAATTTCCTGCCCCTTGAGGTGTTGCAGGTGTGACTGCAGTGCCCTGCTGCGTTGACAGGTGGTAGACAGGAGACAGACTTATCTACACCCAGGGCCCTCGATGGTTGAGAGTCTGACATAGAAAAAGACTGGGCCCCCTGGGATGAACCCAGAGCCATGGTAGAGCCTGGCAAGCTACCCGTGGTGTATTTGATATGCCAAAAACAGTAACAATAATGGACTTCATTCCCAAGGAATGGAGATGTTACTGGCACCCGCTCAAGCAAATTGATTGATGACCAACAGGAAGACAAGTGATACAAGTGATCATAAAATTATTTCCCTCTCCATAATGAAGTACTAAAAAGATCGTGAAGATAGTTGGTGAGTAATAAGTACAGAGACAAACAGGGAAAAAAATTAGTTATGATATGTTGCTGAAAGGAATACTTGGGGGAGGAGAGGGAGTGATTCATATCAGATTTATGTAGCAGACAGAGTTAAGTGCCCAAAAATATCTAATAGTGGTATTTAAATTTTGATTATTGCAAAGTTTTTTAGAAACTATCTGTGGCACTAGTCAATCAGTTAAGCTCTGGTTACCCGCATACATCCTCTTGACTCACATTTCCAGTGCCCACATGGAAAAGCCAAAAGCTAAACATGAGGATTTAAATCACAGCCCTAACTGCTCTGCTCTTTCCCAAGTGCTTCCTCTTGTCACTTCTGCAAATTTTCTCCCTAAATGCTTCCTCTTGCCTTTCCTAGAAAAGCCTCCGCTGATTCAGACCAAGAGCAGAAAAGTCATGAGAGAGTATGAATGCTGAAATCGGCCAGAGGGCAAGCTCAGCAGTAGAAGAAATTATGTTAATGTCCTTGGAATTCACCATCAGGCTCAGATTTAGTGTAGCTGTCTGTTGGATGATAGGCTTAGCTAGCTTGGGAGATTTGCTCACAGCTTAATCTATTTACATGTTCTTAAGCCAAGGTTCATTCTAATGAGATCTCTCTTCTACGTAAACACTGATAGAGGGTGTGGCAGTTACAGAAGTCACCTTGACTCTGAATAACTTCTGACTTATTATCGTCTACTAAGACTTCTATGTTATCTAGATTGGGCACAGCTCCTCTTTATACCCACTGCACCCAGCGTGGGACAGTTAGAATATACCAGGAGACTACCACCCTGGCTACTCTGAGACTATCGTTTAAGATAATAGTGTTAATGCGAAAGTGGATTTGCCTGTGCTTGTGGGTTCTTGAGGACTGTATGAAAGAATTACATACAAAACTCAAAAAGTTGGAGTAAGTCATTTTAATTTCCAGGTTAAATTCCCAGTTTAACCTGAAAATACAGAGATTTCCAGGTCCCTTCCTGTAATTTCTAGCCTCTCTGTTCCCCCATGAACGAATTCCTGGTTTTGTCCCACACAGTCTTCTCACATTACACTAATGATGACCTGGTCCTGTTCCTGTGCTGCTCTCTCAGTGCCTGCTGCTGGGCCTTTCAGCTGTACCCCAGCAGTCCCTGTTGTCCTGTCCAGGCTTTTCTTAATTTCCAGCCTCTACCCTGTTCATATGGGTGAGATTCCTGTACTCAGTACCTTGCCCTGTACCTGGGCATTCGTACCTAGTGTGAACCTGGGCTATTCTGGGCTTCCAAGCCCTACTGTAACCTGGGCCTCTGAGCCTAACCTTTCCTGTAGCAGCTCTTGCCTGGCCTTCTGTGGCCTATCCGAACTGAGCCCTGTACCTGGGCATGCCGCCCTACCTGATCCAAGATGACAGGTAGGGAACTGGTTGGGGAGCAGCTGACAGAGAGAGGTCCAGCTCTTCTCTTCTCTTGTCTCCTCTCTCTTCTCCTCTCATCTCTACTTCTCCTCTCTTATCTCTCCTTACCGGGGGGTGGCCTGGGGTTACCTTTTTATTTGTTGCCAAATCCTACCCCCAGGTTTCCCTTCTACATTTTGATTGGATACCTAGTCCATGGGTGGGATTAGCTACCTGAAACCTGGTGCTTTCCTCCCTTAGCTTCTGCTGTGTCAATAGGAAAGATCATACTAGTTTGCCCTCAAGAAGGGGATCGTGACCCTTTCAGTATATGGTGAACAAGATACTCAGAATCACCCTGGTGCAGATAATAAATAAGAAGAACCTGTGGGTACCATCTAGATTACATGAAATTAAGATGTATTCAAGAGGTCTGTATCTTTATTTTTTTTTGGGGGGGTCACACCTGGTGATGCTCAGGGGTTACTCCTGGCTCTGCACTCAGGAATTACTCCTGGCGGTGCTCAGGGGGACCATATGGGATGCCGGGGGATCGAACCCAGGCCGGCACAGGCCAGCTGCGTGCAAGGCAAATGCCGCACCCCACTGGGCTCTCGCTCCGGCCCCAGATACACCCGGCAGAGCAGAAACCAGCTTTCCCTTTTGAACCCCCTGCATTCCATGGACCACGAGAGCAACTTCCGACCCGAGTCCACCATCCCGATGGAGCCTCGGAGGAGCCCAGAGAAACCCCCACACCTTGCTGGCAGCGATCTTCACAATCCACACTCTGCAGCAGGTAAGATCTCCACCCAGCAGACTAATCCAGTCTTCAGCCCGCAGATTAATCTAGTTTCCAGCCTGGCTTGTCAGAAACCCAGCCTACAAGGACCCACCACGCAGAGACCCGCCCTTCAGAGGAGAGTATTTCAAGCACAGGAATGCTTGAGCCTAAGACATATGTACACCCGGCAGAGCAGAAACCAGCTTTCCCCGTTGCGCGTGGCCACACAGCGGCCGTGCAATTTGCCTCCAAATTACCATAAATATTCTCCCCATTCCTCTGAGAGAGCCCCACAAAGTAATGAGAATATAGTGCCCGCATGGCAGGAGCCTGGCAAGCTGTCCGATGCGTGTTCAATATGCCAAATCCAGTAACAGAAATGTTGATTTTCCTGACCCCGAAAGAGCCCTTAATACGGCAGCAGTAAGAAAGGCAAACAAGCAGTGCCTGATAAAACTTCATGGCCATCCTAGGCTGCCAAAAAGAAAGAAGGACTAAAATGACTGTCTGTACTTTCAATGCACGTACGCTGGCATGGGAAGAATATATTGAGGATCTAATGCTGCAAGCGAAAAAGATCAAGTACGACATCATTGGTTTGACCTAGACTAGGAGGCGTCAGTTACATCATGCTGTATTTGACACCAGAGAAGAATTGTTCCTTGGAACATGCGACAAAAAAGAGGCATTGGTGGCGTTGGTGTCCTTGTCAACACGAACATGGCCGTCTACATTGATTCATTTGAATGCCTAACAAACCGAATAGGAAGATTACACTTGAAGAGATGTGGCCCCTGCCAGCAATATCTATCTTCATTGTCTAAGCACCAACATCCACATACAAAGAAGATGAAATTGAGAAATTCTACATGGAAGTGGAGGAGTTCTATAAAAAAGATCACACCTTCTACAAGATCATAGTTGGTGATTTTAATGCCAAGATAGGACCAAGAAGATCGGCTGAAGAACTCCACATTGGGACCCATGGCATAGAATGGAATGAACAGGGTGAGAGACTATCTGAGTTCATCATGTCCACCAAGACCATTCATGGGAAATCACAGTTTCAGAAGTCTGAAGCGAAACGTTGGACATGGGAATCTCCTGGCAGACAGTTCCACAATGAAATTGACCACATCATATTCAATCAATGGTTTTGTCTGACCGATGTAGCTGTCATCCCCAAATTCCAAACAGGATCGGACCACCGTCTCCTTCGTGCAAAATTCTACTTCCCGCATCAGGGAGAAAAGGCTGCAAAGTTTAAGAAGAGAACTCCCAGAATGACCACCAACTGGGAACTCTTTGGCACCATTGCAGCAACATGGGAAGATACCATCAATGATGACATCGATGAAGAATACAACCGACTGGTTCAGTACCTCCATGATTGTGCGAAGAATGCCAAGAGAGAGAAAGACACAAAAGGACGCCTGTCTTCAGAAACTCTGAGCTCATTTTCCAACGTGGCAAGGCGCGAGCCTCAGGAGACCAAATGCTGACGTCCAAGCTTGCAAACGGTGCAGAGAAGCGAGAAAAGAAGACCTCAAAGACAGAAGAGCAGAAATACTGGAAGATGCAGCAGAAGCCGGGAAAAGCATTCGCACTTCCCGCCTGTCCTTTGCCAACTATAAGACCAAGATGACTTCCCTCCGACACCCTGATGGATCTATCACATCTTCCAGAAAGGCAATGGAGAAGATTATCCATGACTTCTACTCAAATCTCTTTATAGCCACATCCACCTGCCCACATACCAAATTCCACAGGATGGATATGTCATTCCCAACATTCTCCCCTTCTGAAATCCGACATGCCATCTCGTCGGTAAAGAAGGGAACAGCACCAGGCCCAGACAAAGTCAGACCCGAACACCTGAAGAATCTGCCATCAGTACTCATCAATACACTAGCTTGGCTCTTCATATGCTACCTGTCCGAATGCAAGGTGCCCTTCCAATGGAAAACCAGCAGGACAGTTCTACTGTTCAAGAAGGGAGACATTCACAACATCGGCAACTATCACCCCATCTGCCTGTTGTCCGTCACCTACAAGCTGTTTACACGAGTCATCCTGAACAGGATTAGCAGAACACTAGATGAAGGACAACCATGCGAGCAAGCAGGCTTCCGGAAAGGATTCAGCACAATCGACCATATCCACACAGTAACCAAGCTCATTGAGGTTTGTAGGGAGTACAAGATGCCGCTCTGTCTCATGTTCATTGATTTACAGAAAGCCTCTGATTCTGTGGAGACTGAAGCGGTCATCGAAGCCCTAGCCAAACAGGGTGTTCAAACCCAATACATCAAGATCCTTCGTGAGCTGTATTACAAATTCACCACCAGGATCTTACCATTCTACAAAGAAGTGATCATTAATGTGAAAAGAGGGGGTTCGACAGGGTGATACCATTTCACCAAAACTCTTCAGCACCACCCTCGAGAACATCATGCAACAATTAGAATGGGAAGGAATGGGAGTGAAGATAGATGGTCTGCAACTACACCACTCCCGCTTCGCTGATGACATTGTTCTAATAACACCAAACATTAGCCAAGCAGCACAAATGCTGGCTGACTTTGACCGAGAATGTGGAAAGACAGCTGAATCTAAAGAAAACTATGTTCATGAAGAATGAACTAGTTCCAGAGGCCCCATTCACTCTCAATGGAACAAACATCTCTGAATGCAGCAATTATGTGTACCTAGGTCGAGAAATCCACATGATGAACGACCTAAAACCTGAGCTGCGCAGGAGGAAGAGAGCAGCATGGAATGCCTTCAAAGGCATCGAAGAAATAGCTAAAAAGGACAAAGAACCTCCGGCTCCGGACACATCTCTTTGACTCCACCGTTCTCCCTGCATTAACATACACCTCAGAGACCTGGGCCCTACGAAAGCAGGATGAGAATGCTATTCGGGTCTCCCAGAGAGGAATCAAAAGAGTTATGCTTGGAATATCACACCTCACTCAAGTGAGAGAAGGAATCCGGAGTTCTGACCTCCGTCGCTATTCCAGAATCAGGGATGCTGTCTCATTTGCCAAGGCATCGAAAATCAGATGGGCTGGACATGGAATGCGATTTGGAGACAACCGCTGGACTAGAGCCGTTACCGACTGGCTCCCACGGGATGTCAAAAGATCACGTGGCCGCCCACCTACAAGATGGTCAGACTTCCTTGTAAAGACCCTGAAGGAACGGTTTGAGGCTCTTCATATTCCTGAATCAACCAGATGCCATTGGGCTACATTGGCACGTGATAGGGTCCAATGGAAATGTTACTGGTGCCCTCTCGAGCAAATCAATGAATAATGGGATTCAAGTGATCAAGTGATCAAGATGTATTACTTTATACCAGTTTCCTCTCTCTCTTTCCTCTCTCTCTCTCTCTCAGTGTTTTACATCATCTCTGAAGAAGGGATTAGTCCCTGGCATACTCCTTTGTTTATACCTATAATAGGGTGTGGCACCACCCTTCTACCCTCTTCTACTATCTAGAACCTGTTTAGGTTTCTTTCTTGACAGGACCCTCCCTGTCAACAGTTAGGATTACTTTGGTGTATCTAAGGGGACTGACTTGAGGCACTCACCCTCCCCACCCCCTGCCCCCTTCTTTTGGGTAGGACTCCTCTCAGGTGAGATTCTCTCTATTTGGTAGGAGACTTAGGCTTTCTTGTGTGGTCTAAGTTCTGACCAGAGCTAGAGTACTTTCATTATATTGGATTGCGGTGGTAGAGCTTTTGTACTATTAAAAGCCTTTTTTTGTAACTGCACTGAACTCATGAGTTTTCATCTGTTCCCTGGTGGCCGCAGAGGTAGAAGAGAACTTCTGTCCTGATACTATTGGAGACCCCAGTGGCTCCCCCAACAGCTGTCAATTAAGTTCTCTCTAGGTTCTGAGCAAGTAAACACCCCTTACCTGGCCTTCTTTATCCCACTGTTGACAGACTTAGTAAAAACATGGCATCAGTGAAGTTTCAAGTTCAGAGATGACATCCATCTCCAGCGCTGGGAATTATTAACCCAGGTTTCCAAGGGGCATTGACCGCTTAGTGAAATGGGTTAGCCACAATCATAAAAATCTGAACAATTAATATTAATTTTAATTGTTCTATTAATTAATATTATTCAGATTAATAGTGTTAGATTAATATATTCTACTAATTTGAACAATTGTAAGATTAAATCAGACACTGGTTTAGAGTATGGAATCTCAAATCAGTTTAGATTTGTTTCATTTGAGAAAAATGTGTGTCCAACTGTTCACATATTTCTCCTTCCGTAGGTCTAAGTGTTTTGGAGTTAGAGCACCTCGTAGATTGCTAGTTGTAGTTTGGGCCAATTTTTTCTCTATATATTATACAGTTTCCCCCTTCTTTAACATTCCTTTTGTTCTTTTTTATGAGTTTCATGGAGAGAAAAGAGTAAAAATAACTCTTCGAGAACATTTAATCAGAAACCCTAAGTTTACTTTAATATTTAACACATTTTTATTATAATTCACAGGATATGTGTAGAAAAAGTCATGGCTTAAAGCAGTATTTAGCAGCCTAGACCATACAGACCCCTGCTGTGTCCCTGGATAGTCCAAGGGGTTACAGGTGAAAAAAAATCATAAAAATTGTGGAAACAGCCCAAGATTGTAGATACAAGTGATAAGGCAGAAGAAATCTTACAAAAAGAAAAAAAGCTTGAAAAGGCCCATGACTAGAAAAAGGCCAAGAAATATTGGTTTAGAGTAAGGACTCTCAAATCAGTTAAATTCTTCCTTTACCACTCAGAAGATCTTAGGCCAGTGATTTGACCTCTCAATAACAGTTTTCACAAATAAAAAATAAAGTTAAGATGATGGAGGAAAACTTTTTTTTAAATTTTCTTAATGAATCACCATGAGATAGAACATTACAAAGTTGTTCATGATTGGGTTTCAGTCATATAGCGTTCCAACACCCATCCTTCCACAGTTTACATTGAACAATAGTCTTACATGTAGCCTCATGTGTGTATAATTTCAATATCACACCCACCATTAGAGTGCTGGCTTCCTTCTGCCAACATCCCAACCATCCTGCCCCCTCTAAAATCTCTACCCCAATTCTTACTTATTGAAATGTGTTTGTTTTCACTCAGTGTATCTTTTTTTTAATTTTCTTTCTTGTTCATTTTTATGATGGAGGAAAATTCTTAATGATATGTTTATTTTATGACTTAGACAGAATAATCAATCATATTTTAAAAAAATATTAGGCATAGAATGTTGCAGAGTGATTGTCCAGGGGTTTAGACACTTGCCCTGCACACAGCTGGGTTCAGTCCTATCCCCAATACCATAAATGACCATCAGGACTATGCTGATCAGAGAGACAGGGTAAGCTCTGAGTCCAATTCCCCCCTCTCCCCTCCAAGCATATAGCTATAATGCAAAAAAACACCCTACTATTTATTATCATATATTCTTCTTCAAAGTAACATTTTAAGATTTGGAGAGATAGTACAACAAGTAAAGTGCTTGTCTTGGATGCAGTTGACCCATATTCAATCTCTGTAGCCCATGCTGTGCCTAAACTCTAAAGAAATGATCCCTGAACACTGTAGGTGTGACCCAAATACCCAAAGTCCCAGTTAAAACAACAATAACTTAGTATTTAGTTCTTATATCTAAATCTAGGCTCTCTTAATAATCTTGTTATACCTATGTCCATGTAGGAAGATACAATAATCTTTTTCCTACAGGGAAGATGTACAATACTCTCTCTCTCTTTCTTCTCTCCCTCCCTCTCTCTCTCTATATATGTGTGTATTATATTATATATTACTTTCTATAATTCTATAGTTCAGGAATATATCAGTCTATACACACCATTGATAAAAAGTGTAACACTTCACAAAAATATGTTTATATTCACTATTATTTTTGAAATTTTAAAAACACTTTTAAGTAGGCATACTATATTCCCATTGTGTAGGTAAAAACAGGAGTCTCGTCTGAGATCTCCTAGTAATGAACTCAATTTTGAACTGTTCTCTTCTTCAGAATGACAGATGAGTGGGCTTTCAACAGAGGACAGCAAAGTTCTGAGGGAACATTAGTCATATTCTGCCTCCCTAAAGTATTGGAGTAAATAAAACGCCAAAGCAGACAGAGATGGCATGTCTCTCTTTATGGTCAAACATTTTAGGACAGTTTCAAATAAGGAAAGGAAGGAAGGAAGGAAGGAAGGAAGGAAGGAAGGAAGGAAGGAAGGAAGGAAGGAAGGAAGGAAGGAGGGGAGGGGGGGGGGGGGGGGGGGGGGGGGGGGGGGGAGGAGGAAGGAAGAAGGAAGGAAGGAAGGGAGGGAGGGAGGGGGGGAGGGGAGGGAGGGAGGGAGAGGAAGGAAGGAAGGAAGGAAGGAAGGAAGGAAGGGAGGGGAGGAGGGAGGAGGGGAGGGAGGGGAGGGAAGGAGGAAGGAAGGAAGGAAGGAAGGAGGAAGGAGGGAAGGGAGGGAGGGAGAGAGGGAGAGAGGCAGGTAGGGAGGGGGAGGGAGGAGGGAGGAGGGAGGGAGGGATGGAGGAAGGAGTCTGCATCTGTCCTCAAAATCCTGATTCCAAATTTATACTCTCACACATCTTAATAATATAATTTAAGGATGCTTATTTCCCTTTATTTCTATGAAAGTGACTTATTATTATGCCTCATACTACTAATTGATTCCTGATGTTTCCCTTGTATCTGAGAATGTATAAAAGTTTGAAAATATAATTCAAAGATGTATTAGAAATGTAACATTCAGATTTCTGTGTCAGGCCATCACTGAGAGCTGAGAAATGTTTCACTAAAAGGTAGCAGCTGAGACTGTCCTGTTTATCTCAATAGACATAAGAGTTCTTTAACATAAGCCTTTAGGTAGGTGCAAACAATTTTATGAGACTGAGTCTTACTTGCAATTAGATCCATGCACCATTTATAATACAGCAAACTAAGAGTATCGTCATATAAAAAACATTTTAATGATCATTTTAATGATCTCAGACTAGCTTACCTGGCAATAATAATTCCATGTTATTTTTCTGATTCATTTTACAGAATAAAGGAAATTTTAATTTCTCAGCTTTTTGCAAAGAACTATAACTCTTAGATTGGTTTGAATTAGAGTTAAAAATAAGCTTAAACTATTTTACCATTACTACCAGAGACTCACATACATGGGGCAGAGCTCCTACCGGCTCTCCCTGTGCCCAGCTGATCACAAGGCGTCCGGGAGGGGAGGGCGCGTTTTAGCTCTGACCCGCCATCCCAGCAGAGTCTCGAAAGGAACCAGAGGAACCTCCCACACCATAAGGACTGCCATTTTCGACATCTGAACTCCCCAGCTCGTCAGAGCTCCACCCAGCAGGAGAGCTGATCACAAGCCCGGCTTGCACGGCCCTTTTGCAGCCATGCAGTTTATCAATAAATTCACAAGATGAGAGGCAACTACAAGAGTATCCCACCCACACGGCAGATCCTGACAAGCTACCCGTGTCGTATTTAATATGCCAAATACCACTAACAATTATAGACCTCATTCCCATGACCTGATGGGATTGTTTGAGGTTCTTTATGTTCCTGGGTGAGCAGATGCCCTTGGGCTACACTACCATGTGGCAGGACATATGGAGATGTTACTGATGCCCTCTCAATCAAATCAATGAACAATGGGAAGACAAGCGGTACAAGTAATACCATTACTATCAAACATCTTGATGGACATGCCAGCAGTCCAAATCTGTGACTGTTCACTAATCATGCTCACTAATCAGTAAAGTTATCCACAGAAGTTTTGAGAAGCTGAAACACACCACAAGATCCCAGTGAGGAGAGGTTTGTTTCTTCAGGCCTCAAGACCCAAGCAGTATGTACTTGCCTGAGAGAGGATACTGAGAACCAAATGAGTTTACTCTTTCTTGGCCCAGACCCTGACCAAGGAACCTTGAGATTTGCACAGTTCAGAGACTTCACATGTAGTATCTTGCACATCAACACTCCCATTTCACTTATCTCTCAGAGGACCCTGACAACGCTTCTGTTCTCCAGGGCCCTGTGGGTTGAGACTGCATTCTCACTGAATGGGATCAAGACAGGTCCCATTTCCAGTCCCATTTCCAGCTGCAGTTGAGGCCCTTCTTGGTTACACTGAAGCTTCACGTATGATGAGCAGAGTGCAGCTGCTTTGCCCCACTGAGCATCATTCCCCACATAGGAGGTCATGAGACATAGGAATCTTCCTAAAAGCTGCACATGAGCCTTTACCCATCCTTTCTACAATCATCATCACCTAGTTTCCATTTATGGCTTTGGCAAGCATCTAGTTCTCAAGAGAATACAAAAGTTTCCACCTTTTAGAAAAGTTGAGGAATCCTGAAATGGACTCTGAAAATAAGAAAACCTCTATTTCATTACATATTGCATTTGGGAATCACTTTAGTTGAGCACAGGTGACACCTGTTTAGGGCGATGGAAAAATTATAAGAAGTAGTAATGTTTAGTAGAAGCTTGAAATATCACATAGTTCTATGTGTCCTGTATGTATTGGTTGATTTATTCCTCATAACACTACTAAAATGTTGGTTTTATTGTTTACAACATTTTTCAAATAGGAAAGCTAGGCAAAAAAAAAATTACCTTTGACTGTATGGTCATCTAGCGATTGGGGAGGATTTCCACCCAAGTCAGTCCAATCTCTCTTTTCATTCCAGAAAATTTTATTTTAGTGAAGGGAAGCATATGAAAAAAGAAGGCAGGAGAAGAATTTTATTTAAGAGAAGGGAAATAAAGGGAAAAAGAAGGCAGGGAAAGCCTCTAAGTAATTGGAGATATCACTCTAATCAACATTCCAGAGAAAGGCAGATATGTTTTGCCCTTATATATCCTTTTTTAACAAGGCAGTTTGGGTGAGCACTTTTCATTGAATTTAAAACAGGTGGTCTGTTTGGGTTTCAGCCATACAGTGTTCCAGCACCCATCCTTTTACCGATGCCTATTTCCCACCACCAATGTCCCTGATTTCCTCCCCCTCCCCTAGCCTGCCTCTATGGCAGGTTCTTTATCTCTTCTCTCTCTCTCTCTCTCTCTCTCTCTCATATATATATATATATATATATATATATATATATATATATATATCTTCCTTCTCTTACAATTTGTGGATTGTAATACATATACTTAGAGGTTATCATGTGTATCTTTTTGCCTGTATTTAATGCTCAGTTCTATGTGGGTAATAGAACTTTCGACAATTATTGGCACACTGTTCCCTTCTGTGTCTTACCTACAGCTCCGTATCTTAGTAGACTGATGTTTCAGTCTATCGTAATATTTGTTTACATTTCCCTTGACTCCAAATGACATTCTTTATTGGTTTGTGTATTTTTGTAGATATTAACTTTTTTGTTATAAATTTGTGTGTATAGTACTAAATGAAAAAAATAAAGCAGGTGGTCTGGG
The DNA here is from genome assembly GCA_021461705.1 of Cryptotis parvus. Classification (NCBI taxonomy): domain Eukaryota; kingdom Metazoa; phylum Chordata; class Mammalia; order Eulipotyphla; family Soricidae; genus Cryptotis; species Cryptotis parvus. The sequence goes on along the minus strand of JAJIBD010010290.1, from coordinate 22,336 downwards.
GAAACCAGGATAAGTGCTGAAATGACTATATTCTGGTATGTGGTCATCTATCCTATTCAGGTATCCAACATATCCTGGGCCCGCACTTGTGGTGACATCCTATACCAGTAATTTATTTCCTTAGAGCCGTATTCCTAATCTCTCTCTGCCTTTTTATACTTTGTCCTGTAATTCTCCCCCTCTTAAGCAGGGAGCTCAATCTGAGACAGCAGAACAGGAATGAAAAAAATCATTTGGATGCTTCCTGCTGTAAGTGATCAAAGGTACGGGTTACAGGTGGGGCCCCCTCTAAAAGAGATCTGACCTCACTGTCCACACATCCGATAGGCACTGTGCTTCACTATCTGCCAGCGTTTACATATAACATCAAATAACTCTATAGAGATAGTTTTAGTGCTCTATATCAGTGGTGAATTTGTGAAGTATATAAAGCCCTAATACATACACTGCCATATTTGATCCTTCTACTCCTAAGAGATAGCCTAGTCAAGCTCACAAAGGAAGGATCTTTAGCCTTGAAAATTTAAATCTGACTTCAAAATAAAATTTCTTGTTTATTTATTCTTTAGTTTTCTATTACATTTTGTTTGGGCTTTGGACCACACTCAAATGTCTTATTTCTGCACTCAGAGATTATTCATGATGGGGCTTCAGGGACCACATGGGGTGCCAGAGATTGAATCAAGGCTTGCTGCATAAAAAGCAAGAGCCCTAACCATTCTACTCTTTCTCCAGCCCTAAAGCACAGTTTTTAAGCTACATCTCAGAATACCAGTCAGATCAACATTTTATTTTCACTGAACCATTGTGTAAAGCATGTCTCTTTACATGGAAAAATTACAATTTAGCTTTTTATTCTATCCATGCTGACCCTCGAGGTGTTGCAGGTGTGGCCGCAGTGCCCGGCTGCATTGGCAGGTGGCAGACAGAAAACAGGCTTGTCCACACCCAGGGCTCTGCCCCATGGGCCCTGGATGGTTGATGGTCTGACATAGAAAAGACTGGGTCCCCTTCGATGAACCCAGAACCACAGCAGAGCCTGGCAAGCTACCCATGGTGTATTTGATATGCCAAAAACAGTAACAATAATGGACCTCATTTCCAACAAATGGAGACGTTACTGGCGGCCGCTCGAGCAAATCCATGAACAACGGGAAGAAAAGTGAAAAAAAGTGATCCATACATGACAAATAGTAGAGAAATTCAAAATTAAATATACGTCCAACTACCAAAATTGTGCACAGTAAAATAATGCACTTAAATTGTTTTAAATTGGGTCCGGAGCGATAGCCTAGCGGGTAGGGCATTTGCCTTGCATGCAGCCGGGCCATGCCAGCCTAGGTTTGATCCCGGCATCCCATATGGTCCCCAGAGCACCGCCAGGAGTAATTCCTGAGTGCAGAGCCAGGAGAAACCCCTGAACATTGCTGGTGTGACCCAAAAGCAAAAAAAAAAAATTGTTTTAAATTTAAAACAATTTTTAAATTTAAATTTAAAACAATTTTTAACTTTAAGGCATGTTTCAACACTGCCTTTAAACATGCTGGTAGCACAATTAATTTTTGTTGAGAAATAAATGAAGGGAAAGAGGTGGTAACCACATTAAAGAAGCCCTTTCTTATTCATGGAGGAGATAATCTAACATCATAGTAAATGCCTAAAATCATGAATAGTGTCTAATTTTTATATATAGATATATTATATGGATAGATATGGCTTTTTTCCTATACATACATAGCTATGAAAAATTTAATAAATAGACATACAGATTAATAATAGCTAATAATAAAATAACACAGTAATGGCAATGTATTATTGCTATTGTTCTGCTGACGCGTGACTGAGATAGTACTAGATGTTAGGATCAGGTCCTTCCCAGGGTCTTTCACATTTATACACTGTATACAATTCTAGGCAGGTTCTACCCATGGCCCGTCATCCCAGTGAGCCTAGCAAGAAACCAGAGGAACCCCCCACACCAATAGGTCAGTCATTCTCAACATCCAGACTCCACAGCTCCTTAGAGCTCCACTCAAGAAAAAACCTGATCTTTCCCCATTGAATCTCATCAGTAAATACTCAAGATGAGAGCCTTCTACTGAGAGTACACCACCTACACGGCAGAGCCCGACAAGCTACCTGTGTTTTATTTGATATGCCTAAAAAACAGTAACAATTTTGGACCTCATTCCCATGTCCTATAGGAATGGTTTGAGGCTTTTCCTATTCCTGGAGCAAACAGATGCCCTGGGGCTACACCTGCTTGTAACAGGACCTATGGAGATGTTACTGGTGCCTGCTGGAGCAAACCAATGAACAACGGGAAGACAAGTAATACAAGTGATACAAGCAATGTATTGTACTAAATGTTATGTAATGTGACCTCTTTATCTTAAAAGATATAGATATAAATGTTGTGTAATGTGACATCTTTATCTTAAAATATATAATAAAGTTTTTAAAAACTTTATCATATCACCGTGAGACTGCAGATGACCCCAGTTTGATCCCTAGCTTTGCTTATGGTCTAAGTGCCGTCAGGAAAGGCTCCTGAACACGGAAGTAGGGGTGACCCCTGAGTTCTGCCAGGTTTGCCATCCAAAAATACTGTTTTAGGGCTGGAGCAATAGTACAGTGGGTAGGGCTTTTGCCTTGCAGATGGTCGGGTTCGACCCCCAGCATCCCATATGGTCCCCCAAGCACCACCAGGAATAATTCCTGAGTGCAGAGTCAGGAGTAACCCCTGAGCACTGCCAGGTGTGACCCAAAAAAGTGAAAAAACAAAATGAAGCAAAAAAAAATTGTTTTAGAAGTTTGTTCAGAATTTGAAGTTGGGATTGTGTATATGTTTTTAGGAAGCCTACCTAGTGTCCCATCTATCTTATTTGAAGAAATGGATAGTTCAGAAGAGTGACTTTGTTTTTGGATCACACCTGGCAGTGCTCAGGGCTTACACCTGGCTCTGCTCCCAGGGATCAAGCTTGGTGGGATTCAGGACCATTTGAGGTCCTGGGATTGAACCTGGCTGCATGCAAGGCAAGTTCCATTACTTCTGAATTATAACTCTGGCCCCAAAGTGACTTTGAAAAATTATATTATTTCCTTGAAAACATTTCCCGCATGTCCTCCCTGCTGCCCAAGATCCCATTGCTCCTATGTCTTTAAAAAAATGGAAAGGAAAAGAAGAAAATATTTCCCCATCTGACAAAGATTTTAAAAATGAAACTGTGGGTCAAGAGTCATGTGCAGTGATGCTTTGGGGGCCATACAGTACCAAGTATGCTACCCGCACGGCAGAGCCTGGCAAGCTACCCGTGTCGTATTTGATATGCCAGATACCAGTAACAATTATAGACCTTATTCCCATGACCTGATGGTATGGTTTAAGGCTCTTTATGTTCCTGGAGCAAGTAGGTGCCCTTGGGCTCTACTTGCATGAGACAAGACATAAGGAGATGTTACTGGGGCCCGCTTGAGGAAATCGATGATGAACAGGAAGACAGTGACAGTGTCAGTGACCATGAGACAGACAATTACAAAGTTGTTCGTGATGGGTTTCAGTCATACAATGTTGTAGCACCCATCTCTGCACCAGTGCATATTTTCCACTACCAATGTTCTTAGTTTTCCTCCCTCACCCCACCCAAATTCCCACCTGTCTCTATAGCAGGCACTTTTTTCTCTCTTCTGTCTCTCTGTCATCTCTCTCTTCTTTTTGCTCATTGTGGTTTGCAATATATACACTATACAATATATATACATATGTTATTATGCATATCCCTTATAGCCTACTTGTAACCAAAAATGACACCATAAAAAATAGATAAGCAGTATTAGGTTTCCTTTTGTTTATAGCCCTCTGTCTCCAACTCAGTAGGTGTTGAATATTCTTGCAAAATGCAGTGGTTTGCTAAAATATTGCTTTTCTCTTTACTTTGTGCCCTTTGCATGCTCTTGAGTTGGAGCTACATCCTTTTGTATAGATATAGGAAGACAGTTGAAACTAGTTAGTTACTCCTGGGCTTAAACCATATTTCTTAACCAAAAACCTCAATTTCCTTTTGATTGATTTTAATTCCTCTAATCCCACAAAAGGAGAGTCCCACCATGGAACTGAATGGAATGAGGAATAGAGACCACCATGGCTTTGACATGGAAAAAATTAAATGTCCTGCTCCTGAGTGCAAGACCTTAAAGCAAGCTTTGTTTTGACCCAATGCTAAAAGAGCAAGGTCACATATCTAGCTCTGTGTTTACCTAAAGAAACCTATAGGATCCTGAGAGATTTGGAATGATCTATGAATGATATGGTGTGATCTCCCCAGGAAAGGTCACCCTAATCCAGGGGTAGGTAAATATCTGTTCTTTTACTATACAAAACTAACTAGAAATATCATTGAAATAATTTTTTTTTATTAGCCCAAGATGAGAGAAAACATGTTTAGGATTCCATTCTAGCCCCAGAGAGCTGGGGCTGAGTCCCCTGATAATTCTTGCAACTGGTGAGCGGAAACCTTTCTCACTTCCTTTATTTTCAGAGTAAAAAGCCTTTTGCCCTTAGCTTTTGTAAAGTCCTGGTCCCAGCATTTTAGGAGCCCTGCCCCCCTGCCTTTGTAAACTATAGAAGCTCTGGTAGTTCTTTGGTATGCTCTCTCTCTCTCTGTTTGTGCTCTCTTGGCTCTGCTGCTGCTGCTGCTTCTGGTTGCTGGGTGTTGGTGGTATGTGGAGAGATTTGGTATTGCTGGTGTAAATAATTAAAATGTTAGACTTTCGAAGAACTGGTGATCTTGCTTCTGTGTCTATACACTGGAGGAGACAATCATTGGCCCTGAATGTGGCCAGGGAAACTGAGGGACACTAATACCATTGGAGACCCCAGACAGCCCCAACATCCAAACAGCCTAAAAGTAGAAACAATTGTATTACTATATATACAACACTCAAAGGAGTTTGTTAGTTATGTGACAAGAAATATTTGAGAAAGTCCTCAGACTTTCTCATTCTGGGCAATGGGACATGGCAACATGAAACTCTGGGAGGCAGAAAGACTAGAGTTTCAGAATTTAGAAAGAAGACTAGGACTTGCTGCTCACTTACTCTAGTTTTGAGAATTCATGCAACCACTCAGAGATTCAGTAAAAGAATAAGTTGATTGTAATTGCATCTGTGAGTATTAGAATTACAAAATGAGCTTCCCTCTGTCAATTGAAATCACAAGTGAAACCAAATGAATCGATAAAAACAGAATTCATAATTTCTTTTTTTTCCTGTGATTCCTTTAAAATACCTAATAATACTTTTGCTGGAGACTTCTCTGAAAACAGCAGGAAGGGAGCTAGATACTTATTGGCAATAACATCCAAATACTAGTTGGTCAAATGTACTATTAAGTGAATTTCCATCTGTGTTTTAAAATTTGTCCATGTAGCTGTATTGAAGATATTTTAAATTTTATTTTTTAAATTATAGCTTAGATAACACAGTTAAAATGGTGTTGAAAACTAAGGTGTTGATGTACAAAGTTATGCAGCTTCAGCACCACCAAAGTGCCTAAGAACCTCTACCCCGTCTCTATGCTGGCCCCTAGTCCAATCACCATTCCCCTTCCAGCCAATATTTATTGGTTTTTTTTTTAGTTCAAAATTTATTATTGTTCAAGACTGTTTATTCCCTGGCCCCCTTTTATCTTTGGCTTTTTGGGGTCACACCCAGCGATGCTCAGGACTCACTCCTGGCTCTGCGCTCAGTAATTACTCCTGGAAGTGCTCAGGGCACCATATGGGATGCCGAGGATTGAACGGATTGAACTCAGGTTTGCCACATGCAAGGCAAATGACCTTCCTGCTGTACAAACACTCTGGCCCTCATATATTTTCCTTTATTTTCTGTGTATTCCACAGAAGAATGAGGTCATCCGATATTTGTCCTTCTTCCTCTCAGTTATTTCTCATAACACAATGCCCTTTAATTGCATCCATGTTGTAGCAAACTGCATGATTTCATCTTTCCTTATAGCTGCATAGTATTCCATGTGTATTCAGATATATTATCTGTCTTTTAAGCTCTCAACAATGTCTCAGAAAATAAGTAGGGCAGATTTCTAAATTCCTGCTATTGTAGAAACCATACATTATTCATCTACAATGCTGTAGCCTAGCAATTTGACATAATATCAAAATAATTCCAGCCTTATTTTTTTTCATACAGCAATCACTTAAATAATTGAAATAAATTTTCTAAGTCATATCCTTCCCTATTTATTCATAATTATCCAATCAATTACAGTACTTTCTTGTAACTTCAACTATAATATAGTCTTTAATCAGATAAGCTTAAAGTTTAATCAACTAAACTTCTATGTCTATGAAAATGTTTTAGTAATCTAAATTAAAATCAACTATGACGATTCACCCTTTTTTCTCAATGGTATTTAGCAGTTCAAGAAAGAGCACATTCTATGGGATTAGCACTCAGTGGCTTTGTATAGAATTAATAAGAAAGCAATTTTATTTAAATATGACATGAATTGCATTTTGATCGCTATAAATTTCCATATTGACAATGAGAGAACATATCCAATACATCAAGTAAGTTTAAACAGAGTTGTCCAGTATTATTAATTACTTAATCTCCATATGTTCTGTTATTTAGGGAGAGTGGGAACCACACCAGGCAGTGCTCTAGGCACTGATGTAAGACAAGGTGCACAAACCCTAGAAACTGATATTTCTCAGCAATTTCCAACCCTGACCCCTTCTGACCTTATTTATCTCCTGTGTCCCATCCCCACCACCTCTCCCTACTCTTATTCTGTAGCCTTTATTAACATGATTTCACTTGTAGTTTCCTTGAGATATCCTGAAGGTCCACAGATGTGGCATACAGCCTTCAGTTGAGAAAAGCTGTTTTAAGTTATCTCCCAGGCTAGGAGATATTTCAAAGATATAAAAATGGGGCCGGAGGGATATCACAGTAGATAGGGCATTTGCCTTGCACGTGGCAGACCTGGGTTTGATCTCGGACATCCCATATGGTCCCCTGAGCAGTGCCAGGAGTCAGGAATAATTCCTGAGTGAAGAGCCAGGAGCAACCCCTGAGCATCACCGGTGTGACCCAAAAAAAAAATTGCTTACAAAAAAGCCATTGGTTGACATTCTAGTACATACACTTTAATGGTCAGGTAAAACTCAATTTTATTAGACTAGATATAGTAAATATAAGGCAATTTTCTATTCTTTGGTAATATTTTTTCATAAAATGTATAAATATATAATTTTGTATCAGGTGTACAGAGGCAACAGCTTACTAAATTGAGGAGTCGCTTCTCCTGTTTCTCATTATTTATATCAAATGCTATAAACTAAATTTTCCCCAATTATTCTATCTATTAATATTTGTTAAATGAAGAAAATAAGAAAAAAGAAAATAATAAGAGAAAAAGAGAAAAAGAATAATTTATATAATCTACCATCTTACCACTTTTTTTTTTTTTTGCTTTTTTGGGTCACACCCGGCAATGCTCAGGGATTACTCCTGCCTCCGCACTCAGGAATTACTCTGGTGGTGCTTGGGGACCATATGGGACACCAGGGATCGAACCTAGGCCGGCACAGACCGGCCATGTGCAAGGCAAATGTTCTACCTGCTGGACTATCGCTCCAGCCCACCACTAAATATTTTTGAAAATATATAAATTTCTAAAGAAGAAATAAGTCTATATCCAAGGATAATCATTTCTATATATTTTTTTTTGCTTTTTTGAGTCACACCTGGCAATGCTCAGGGGTTTCTCCTGGCTCTGCACTCAGGAATTACTCCTGGCGGTGCTGGGGGACTGTATGGGACACCGGGGATCGAACCCCCGGCTGGCATGGGCGCGGCCATGTGCAAGGCAAATGCCCTACCCGCTGGACAAAGATAATCATTTATAACAGTTTGATATGTATGCACATTTACATATATATGTGTAAGAACTCCCTCCACTACTCCATGGGGCCCGCCATTTTCCACATCCGGACTTCCCTCTCCTCACAACTCCACCCAGCAGACCAGACTATCACAGCCCAGATCATCCACAGCCACCCTGCAGTAGTTTCTTTTCAATCCGGCCCAGGTATGCTGAACCAGAGACTCTCAGACATGGGGGCAGAGCTGCTCCTTGCTCTCCCTGTGCCCAGCTGCTCGTGAGGTGCCCGGGAGGCATGGCGGGTTCTAGCCCTGGCCTGCCACCTCAGCAGAGCCTCACAACAAGTCAGACCACCCTCCCCTACTCCATGGGGCCCGCCATTTTCCACATCCGGACTTCCCTCTTGCCATAATTCCACCCAGCAGATCAGACTATCACAGCCCAGATCATCGACAGCCACACTGCGCGCTATGCGCCGGTTCATCAATAAATGCTTTATTTAGAGGTGACTACAACAGTATGCCACCCGCACAGCAAGCCTGGCAAGCTGCTCGTGTAGTATTTGGTATGCCAAATACCAGTAACATTTATATTAGGTCATTCCGGTTACCTAATATAATGGTTTGAGGCTCTCTTTGTTCCTGGAGCAAGCGGATGTCTTTGGGTTCTACTAGCATGAGACAGGACATATGGAGATATTACTGGTGCCCACTCTAGCAAATAGATGATTAACGGGAAGATAGTGATAGTGATAGTGTAAGAATTTAAACATATAAAATAAGCCTACTAAGATTTTACTGGTATATATTAACCTTCCTGCCCCTTGAGGTGTTGCAGGTGTGGCTGCGGTGCCCGGCTGCATTGGCAGGTGGAAGACAGGAGACAGGCTTGTCTACATCCAGGGCTCTGCCCTGTGGGCCCTGGATGGTTGATGGTCTGACATAGAAAAACACTGACTCCCCTGGGATGAACCCAGAGCCACAGCAAAGCCTGGAAAGCTACCCATGTTGTATTCCATATGCCAAAAACAGTAACAATAATGGACCTCATTCCCGCGCGAATAGAGACGTTACTGGTACCAGCTCGAGCAAATCAATGAATATCAGGACGACAAGTGATACAAGTGATACAAGTGATATTAACCTTCTTTTGGGGGGAGTAGACATAGGCCCCTGAATCACTCCCGCATCAGCTGTGCAGGTGTGATGTGTCAATGTTCTGACTCAGCAACATGTTTTTATATGGGTCCAGTAGAGCTGGGAACCATCAGGGCCACATTCAGGTGTGACCACACTATACCCATTGTTACTCAAGGAATCACATGATTCTAGGACTAAAACTCTACATACCAAGTGAACAGTCTAGTCCTTTGAGCTATATTCCCAGTTCTAAGAGTTCTATGACTCTTAAGGAGATTTTCTTCACTGAAAATTATGTCATTTTATATCTTTCTATATTATCTTTTGATATTTTTCTTTTCATATTGTTAACTATATCTCTAAAAACACTTACTGTTGAAAGGTATAAAATATTCTCTTAGGCTTCAGAACGGTTTTTCTGTTAAGTAAAGCAAATTCCTTCAATGAGAATTGACCTGCCTTTGGTTTAAGAAGAGAAGGGAAATTTTTGGGATAAACACCCAAATTTTGTACCCCCAAAAAGGAAAATTTAAAAAAATACATGAAGTGTTTTCTTAAGAGTGAAAGAAAGGTTTTTCTGAGTATATATACTAAGGACAGTTTCATGCAATAATCCTCAACTGTGAAACTGAAAAGGCTGCTCTCACTAAAAATTTAGCTCAGGGTCCAAAGCTTAGAGTTACAGGGCTTAAGGTACTTGCTTTGCATGCAGCCAACCTTAGTTTACTACCTAGAACACTTCCTGAGAACTTCCAGTCATGACACCATCATAGAGTCAGGAGTAGCCCATGAGCATCATTGCCTGTGAATTAAAACACCAAAAATGAAATAAATTATATTTACTTCAGGTTGGACCAAGTCAGCTAAGTATTTTGTTGTTATTGTTTGACTTTTGCTACTTGGTAAATATATGCATTTATTAAAACCCTAGCATAAGATATTCAATTAGTATTTAACCCAAAATACATAAAAAAAAAAGAAATAAAAAGTTTGTAAACAGAGTGGTACAAAAATATAAATAAATCATTTTAATCAAATTAGATTGAAGAGAGTATTTCTTGACTTGAATTCAAAGTCAGTAGGAAAAGCAGATAGGTTTTAAAAAGTAACCCAGAAAAAATAATAAGTTCACTTTGTAATCAAATTTTATATATCTACATAGAATTAATTTCCCCAGTGAACCATAAAATGTATTGATCACTTGATCACTTGAATCCCGTTATTCATCGATTTGCTCAAGCGGGTGCCAGTAACATTTCCATTGGATCCTATCACGTGCCAATGTAGCCCAATGGCATCTGGTTGATTCAGGAATATGAAGAGCCTCCAAACCGTTCCTTCAGGGTCTTGACAAGGAAGTCTGACCATCTTGTAGGAGGACGGGCCACGTGATCTTTGACATCCCGTGGGATCCAGTCGGTAATGGCTCTAGTCCAGCGGTTGTCTCCAAATCGCATTACATGTCCAGCCCATCTGATTTTCGATGCCTTGGCAAACGAGACAGCGTCCCTGATTCTGGAATAGCGACGGAGGTCAGAATTCCATATTATTAAATTTAATACATTTAAATAAATATATTATTTAAATGTATTAAATAATAAATTTAATAAAATGTATTAAAGAGGTTATTCCTAATAGATAGCATAAGCATGATATGGTGTCTAAGTTTTACCAAACTAAAAATAAAACCACCAATCAATCTTATTCATGGATATAACACAAACTATAAAACTTAAAATATTAAGAAATGGAACTGAACAAGACAATGAAAGAATAGCATACCTTAATGTGTATGATTTATTCTAGACTGCAAGGATAATTTGATATTAGTAAACAAATTAGCATAAAATATTCCCTTCACTGCCAAAAACATTTGTTAAGCTACAAATATATTCCAGATTTTTTGCGTTAAATTTGCCAAATAGGATTGAATGAATTCTGCCCACATTTTATGCTTAATTCTATTTCAATTATGCTTATTTCTAGATAATATAAATTTTATAAGTGTGAACCCCAGGAAAAGTTTTGTAACTATTAAGAAAATCAGTAAAGAAGTTAATTTCAAAATAAATGTACAAAAACATGTTCGGTCTTTTCACATATCAATTTTCACTAGTGAGAAATCATCACATTTATAAAATCAATGACCAAATTGATAACTATAAAAATATGCAGCAATACAAATTCTTTTAACTCTACCAACAAATTAGAGACTTGAAATCATAAAACATCTAAAATAAAAATTATACACTGATATCTTTGATATGTGTGTGTGTGATTGTGTGGGTCTTGGCAATGTTTTTTGTTCTGTTGTCTTGTTTTAGGGCCACACCCTTGAGTACTCAGGACTTACTCCTGTCTGTGCTCAGAGATCATTTCTGATGGGGCTCAGATAACCATATATGCTTCTGGGGTTGAACCCAGGTCTGTTGCTTGCAAGACAAGTGCAGTACATTGTATGTCAATGGTTTTTGTAATCTGACATACAGGAGCTAAAGAGATAGCCTAATAGGCTAAACACACACTTTGCATGCATTAGGCTCAGCTTCTATCACCAGGACCACTGTGTCCGCTAAGCACTGCTGGAAGTAGTCTCTGAGCACTGCCTGGTGTGCTTCCCTCATCAAAACAAAAATAATTCATAAGCAAATAGGATGCACAAAAAATGCAACCAAAGCAAGACAAAATAAGTGGGACTACTTCAAACTCAAAAATTCCTACACAATAAAGGACATCAACAACCAAATTTCTCCTACTAAAGAGAAGAAATTATTTAGTTATATGTCTGATATGGAGTCAATACAAAACAACATTCAAAGGACTAATGCAGCTCAATTGCAGAAAGCACCAACTATTAAATATTCAAGCTATTGAAATAGACTTTTCCCCAAAACAAGACATATAAATGACCAACAGGTACATGAAAAATCTTCCACATCACTAGTGCTCAGGAAATACAAAACAAAAATAATGAGGTAATACCTCACTCACATCTGTTAGAATACAAACGAAAAATAGTGAGTAAATACTTCACTCACATCTGCTGAATGGTCATTATTAAAAAAAAAGTAACAAGCATCAATGCATGTGGATAAAACAGGTCCCTTATACACTGTCTGTGGAATGTAAATTCATATAGCCAGTTGGGAAATTATCCTGGAAGTATCTCAAAACGACAAAAAAAAGAGCTACCAAATTCTAGCAATCAAAATCTGAAGGGGGAAAAAGGTACTGATTTTTTTTTTTTTGCTTTTTTTGGGTCATACCCAGCAATGCTCAGGGTTTCTCCTGGCTCTGCACTCAGGAATTATTCCTAGGTGGTGCTCAGGGACCATATGGGATACCAAGCCGGCCGCATGCAAGGCAAATGCCCTACCCACTGAACTATCACTCCGGCCCCAAAAGTTACTGATTTTTAAAGATGCGTATGTTCCATGTTAACTACAATACTATTTACAATAGCGGAGATATAGAAACAACCTAAGAATTCATGATAAAGAAGTTATATACTATGGAATATTATTCAGACAAAAGGAGATTGAACTTTTCCATTTCAGAATAAACAGAGGAAGTTCAAAAGCATTATGCTATGTGAAATTAGACAGAGAGAGACAACATATATTCTCACTTGTATATGTAATGTAGAATCTAAAACAGAGTAATAGACAAAATAGTTATAGTTGCCAGAGGCTGAGGGGTTGAGATTGGGGCAGAAGTAGGTGAAAGTAGTCAAAAAGGTACAAAATTTAAATTATAAAATAATTAATGGGAATGTAACATGCAACATTGTGACTATAGTTAATAAAAATGCATGATATTTGAAAATTGTAAATTATCAGGTAGTAAATTCTCATTTGAGTATAAGTCCTTATTAAAACTTAAGAAAAAAGTGTGACTCTGTAAGCTGGTAGATGTTAATTGGAATAATGATCATTTTATAATGTGAAGGTCAAATCATATACTGTATATCTGAAACTAATGTCAATTATATCTTAATAAAATGAATTATCTTAATTAATTAATGGAAGTTAGAAAAATGACCAAGAAATACAACAAAATTATTGGATAAATTATGTTATACCTGGCTCCTGAATAAAAAGATTTTATCTTGTAAAAATGACAATTTGTAAAGCCAAAAAACTAGTAACAATTATGGACCTCAATTCCATGACCTGAAGAATGGTTTGAGGCTCTTCCTGTCCCTGGAGCAAGCAGATGCCCTTAGGCTACACTTGCTTGTGACAGGACATATGGAGATGTTACTGATGCCCGCTGGAGCAAATCAATGAATAATGGGAAGACAGTGATACAGTGAAAAATGATAATAAGTCTTTAAAATAAACTATAAATTATATAAAACCCCCATCAAAATCTCAACGAAGTATTTTTAAAAAAACAAAATTATTTAAAACTTCATCTTGAAAAGTAATATCAAAATCAAGAAGAGTTAGGAAACATTCATATTCTGTTACATTGGAATATGTTACATTTAGCAATAAAGTATTATCAACAGCAGCAACTCACGTGGCAGTGGCAAAGGAAAACAGACCGACAAGAGGAAGAATAGAACAAAAAGAAACATACTAAAGTATTACTAGTATTTATATTTGCAAACTAAGGAACTTCCCTGAAAAAAACTGAAATTCATAATTAAATGTCAGGAAAAGACTGAAGAGGCAGATCATTTCCTCAAGATTGGCAGTGGCAGTTTTAGTTGCAAGGGAAACTTAAGACTCTTGTCATGGTAGCTACAAACTTTTATCTTAAAAATTTATATAAGAAACATAAGGGTAAGGGCTGGGGTCTTGAGCCCTTCTGTGGAGTTGAGGTGAAGTATCTGCCTATGTCTAGACCACCAGACCCCACGTTACTGTAAGCATGGGACCCAAATACAACAATTAAAACTGTCAAGGTGGGGCCGGAGCGATAGTCCAGCGGGTAGGGCGTTTGCCTTGCACGTGGCCGGCCTATGCCCGCCGGGTTCGATCCTCGGCATCCCATATGGTCCCCTGAGCACCGCCAGGAGTAAGAGCCAGGAGAAACCCCTGAGCATCGCTGGGTGTGACCCCAAAAAAAGCAAAAAAAAACTGTCGAGGAGCCATGGTGTGGGGTGGAGGGGAATCTGACATCAGATGTGGAGTGATGGGACACAGGGTAATGAGATTGGAGGTGGGTACACTGTATGCCTGTAAACCTATTGTAAATGACGTTTAAAAATAAGAATAAAAAGGAGGCATTGACTGTCTTCAATCATGTACACCAATAATGATGGTGCCCTCAACCCATTACTAATCTACCAAAGCAGAATCCTTGGCTTTTGTAAAGAAATAGTCTATTGAAGGTGCATCACAAAGAGAGCAGAGGGCATAGGAAACCTCTAATTACCAAGTCCTGATCTCAGATCAACTTGCAGTCTCATCTCTGAAGACCTTCCCCACAAGTATATGATCAAAGTGGCATTTCACATCAGTCAGCAAAATTTGTTAATTATTTGAAGCAAATGGCACTCCTAACTAGATAAAAAAATTATTCAATCCAGTTGGATTAAAAAATTTTAGAATAAGGTATAACAAAAGTATGATTAAATATTTTTAGTGGCAATAAGGTAAAAAGTCTTTCTTAACACCACCTAGAAATGAATTTACCGAAAAATTAAATATTCGCTGGCAGCAAAAGCAAAAAATAAAACACCAAACAACAAATAAAAACATAATTATTAAGGTTCTAAAAGACAAGAAAACTATTAGTAGTGCATAGAACAAAAGAATTAGTAGTATGAAGTAATTCTTTTATGAAGATCTCTGACAAATGAGCTAAATTGCCCAGAGAAATAATACAAGATTAAAGTGTTTGTCTTGCTTGCAGCTGACCCTAGTTCTATCCCTGACACAGCATATGGTTCCCTAAGCACTACCAAAGTGATCTGTAAGCACAAAGCCAGGAATAAGCCCTGACCACAGCTACATATGACCCCTAACCTGAAGAAAAGCAACAAATAAATCATAAAATTAAAATGCTTAAAAACTACGAATAGTAGTTCATAAAAGAGAACTTTTAAGTGGGCAGAACTTATAGAATTACATACCTAAAATTGACACAAAATTTAAAACAATTAAATCCATTATTGGCATCAGATGAATGATCAGAAACAAAATAGCGAGAGGCACATTTTCCTTTACCTTCTAGGATTTGGGGTTGTATGAGAGTTAAATTGACATAAAACATAAACAGGAGAAAAAAAGTGCCGATTTATATTGTTTTACATAACTCAGAAGCCCTTATAAAGAAAAATGTAAAAACTAACTGACACAACCTATGTGCTATTATAGTAGATTTATTAGTAGGAACAAAGGGGCATGTGACAAACAAAAATATGCATAAGTTGAGGGAAGGATCATCATTATTATCATCATCATCATTATTATTATTTTTTTTTTTATTGTGCCACCGTGAGATATACAATTACAAAGAAGTTCATGTTTGGGTTTCAGTCATACAGTGTTCAGCCCCCCACCGGTGCCCATTCTCACCACCAATGACCCTAAATTCCCTTCCCCGCAAGCCTGCCTCTAGAGCATAGTAGGGATTTTGCTTTTCTTCTCTCTTGTCTCTGTCTCTATCTCTGTCTCTGTATCTATCTTTGTCTCTGTCTCTGTCTCTCTCTGTCTCTCTCTCCATCTCTCTCCTCTCTCTCTCTCTCTCTCTCTTTCATTCTCTTTCTCTCTCTCTCTTCTCCATATACATTGTGGCTTGCCTTACAGACATTTAGGGATTATCATGTAAGTCCCTTTGTATACATTATTTTAACAAGGTATGTGTGTAGTGTACATATTTATTTCAGCCTTCATTCCCTGTCTCTGGGGATAAGAATTCTTCTCTTCCTCTCTACACAAGTACACCTTTCACATGGATGTTTTACCTCCTGCTTTTCACGAATGTAAAGGAGATTCAGTATCCTGTATCTGCCTTAAATTAAAAAATACTTAATATGCCGAGGCATCATGTTTTGGAGTGGTTTTGCTCACTAGCTAAGGAGAAAGAAAATTGCCATTCAAAACCTGATAGGAATATGAATGAATACAATCTTTCTGGGAGGCATTTTTATCAATCCATAGAACAATTATAAATATGCATTCCAATCAATCCAACAAATTGCAGATCTAGAAATTCTACACAAAAAGATAGTTAAACAAAAGGGAAAACACACATGCATAAATAAGCCTATTGTTTTTTACCATAAAAAGCAAAATGGAAGACAAAACAAGAATGTCCATCGTTAGATAATTGTTCAAGTAATTAGAATAATTTGTTACCATTAAAAATAAGAATGTAGTTATTATCTAGTGAGGTATAAACATGAGACTAGCATGTTTTCAAATTGGAAAAAATAGACTGCAGTATAGGAGAATCGTATTCATAAAGCACTTAATCTACATGTGTGTCCACGAACATTTAGAAATTATGTTTTTCTTTGGTAAAATGTGAGAGCTATTGTGTTCATAGGTCTTTTGTCCATTTAATTTTTGTGTGAATGAGCATTTATAATTTTAACTACAAAATTCTTTTTTTAAATGAACCCATTTTACAAGCCTATTTTGTTCATTGTCTCTCCCTCTACGTTAATACTACCGTATTTCTTCAATAATAAATTGCATACTTTTTTCTCACAAGAATGAGTCTGTAAATAGATGGTCTTTCCCAATTGCTTTTATCCAGTCTGACAAGACATAGATGTCATCATCTGTGCATGAGCAAACCTGTTATGGTTATTTATATTGTCATCATTTTAATTAAGCACATGCATTATTGGTGGTACTACCATATGTTAAGTACAACCGACAACTGCAATCATTTTATTATCTATCATCCTTTCTAGGGCCAAAAAGGGTTTGACTGGGTGGTTCTAGTTAAGAAATCTGTGCACAAGATAGTTGTTCCTTAGCAGGTGGAACAGGAATAGCAGAGATGAAGTAAAGGCAGGAACACTCAAAAGGCAGAGTTTTCTCTCTTCTTGTAGTCTTAGGGCTTCTCTATGTCAGCATTTCTCATACAGGTGACCATAGAGGCCCTGTGTGTTTCAAGGATATTCCAAGGGGTTTAGGATGAAAATCACTTAAATAGGGCTTGGGGGAAGAGTATGATATTAGGGGACAACTCCATAGGAAAATGAGATGAGTAAAGGTTGAGGAACACTAACCCATGCGACATCCTGAAGTTGGGACAGTTTGGACTCGCTCATAGCACAGCAACTAGCGAATGTTTACACTGCTAATATGAATGCTCTGGGTTTCACAGCAAGTGTTCCAGTAAGCAAGGTGAAATTTGAATCATCTTTTGTACTCACTTCAGAGATTACTGAGTTAAAAATCAAGCTACAAACTAACGGATCATTCTTGGTAGGGTTCCAAGAACCATACCTGTTGTCATGGATTGAACCTGGGTTGGCTGCAGGCCAGACAAGTACCAAACCTACTGGGTCTAACTTTCCAGTCCCGAGGCTTCCTCTCTAAATGTATTAATAGTAAATGTCTACAAGATGCATGGGAAGAACTATTCTATGCCCCTTTGAGGGTAGGGAATCTGGAACAGAATACTTTCTCCAAAAACAATGCTCTTATTTATCCTAAAATTTAATTATTTTAAGTCCAGAAAAGTGGATACTGAAAACTAAAATACATGATAAAAACTAAAAATGCCATTCTCTGTGTGCCTATAGGAGCTCTTTTTTTTTCTTTTTGGGTCACACCCGGCAATGCTCATGGGTTACTCCTGGCTCTTCACTCAGGAATTACTCCTGATGATGCTCAGAGGACCATATGGGATGTTAAGGATCGAACCCAGGTCGGCTGCATGCAAGGCAAACTCCCTACCCACTGTGCTATCGCTCCCACCCTAGAGCTCTTTCTAATTGATAAGGCAGCAGTGTCTCAGAACTTAACTGGCAGAAACTTTTTCTAATTGATTATTCAAGAAATCAATATTTCTATTTGAATAGAAATAATATTTCTAATTGAAATTCAATTAGAAATCAATATTTCTAATTGATTGCTCCTATTAGCCAACCAGGCCCCACTTTTCACACGCCTCCATTTGAATTTGGTCTTTGCAATATATTGTGCACACCAAAATTGGGTTGCCATTGAAACCTGGCAGAATGAGAAAGAGAAAGAAGGATAAAATATTTGTTCTGTTCTCTGTGGGGCGTACCTGGCCTAGGGAGCCAGTTCTATAATTCTCTCTCCTCTTCTAGATTTCTATGCTTTCCTTCCCTTTATTCTCTGAGGGGGTAACAGCTTCCAAGAGACTAGACCAAAATTACTGCATTGGTACTCTTAGCACTTTATATATATTTCTGACTGCCCAAGAAGTATATAAAATATGCTTCATCTCACAACATTATACCATAGATTAAGTATAGCTTTAGAATGGACGGACTTCACTTTACACGCTAGCAGTATAAACAGTCCAAGGCCTTTCTAATATGGATAGGTAGGCAGGTGGTAGTTGTGCATCAAGAGGAGAGAGCAAAATGCCTTTTTTCTGTTAAATGAGCCTGGCTATTAGATTCTTGCTCAATGATCCACTATAGTATATCTAAATCTAAAATTCCCTTGTCCAACAGACACAGTCAGTTACTCTTGCTTTGACAGCTGAATCTTATCTATGATGTTTTGTGTCAGGAAAAAAAAAAGCAACATCATAGGAAACTGGTTGTAGAAAGAAATAGCTGGAAAAGGGTGAAGGATGCTTATAGAGAAACAGTTGAATAAGGTGACATGTACCACTGAGAATGAGACCAGGTCACGGATAATTTCTTTGTGGAGGTCACATATTTGGAGAAAGAAAATAAGCACAGTACACCCCTGCTCTCTCCAGAATAACTCTAGAGTGTCAAAACAGAAAGTGATCCCTGAAGATTGGGGAGCCATCTGGGTTTCATACTGAAGCTCAAGAACTATTTAGGCCAAGATATTTCTGAACATTTGTGCATGAGCCCAGTCTTAGTCACATCTATGCCTGTTAGTGGTGGGAAGCCAGCCAGAATTCCTAATTCATCTTGAAATCTGCTTAACAACTTAGCACTTTCAGTTCTGTCAGATACACCAGAGATAGATCTGCATTAAAAATCGCATATCCTTTTGAATGGGGGTGAGTACAAGGGAAGCATTTTCTTGCTGTCATCTGATAAACTAGCAATTCATCTAAAAGCTACAAAAGCTGGTCATTCAGATTCAATTAATTGTAGAAATTTGCAAAATTTTTAAATAAAATTTTTTCACTGATGACCGCTGCTAATTTTTCCCACTGTGAATTTTTTAATAATTATAAATATTGATATTTCTTAGGAATTTAAGATTAAATTTGGGGAACTTGAGAAGAAGTATAATAACAGATGCTTGACTTGGATAGCTGACAGGGTTCAATCACCAGCATATCATATGGTCCCACAAGCTCTCACCAGGAGTGACCTGAACAAAGAGCCAGGAAGTCCTGAACACTGTGCTTGGGTGTATCAAAAACATGCAGTAACAGTAAAATTAAAATATTAATTTTTTAAAATTTTTAAGTTTTATTAAAGTGACATGTCTCCCAAAGGTGCTGGTAGCTGCATTTTAGCGGTATAAAAATTCAACATTAATCCCATCACTCACCAGAGTCAACTTCCCTTTATTAGGTTCTCGGTTCCCTCCCTACCCAACCCCCCAATTCCGCCCTCTAAAATATTAATTTCAATGATTTAAGATCAAAGGGCCTAGAGAGGGATTTGGTAATAGCTGAGGGTCGACAGTGTCCAACCCATTTGATTCGTAATTAGATAGACACCTGAGAATTGTTGGGGTAGCTCCAGAGACTTCCAAGTACCACCTCTGTGGTGGTCCTGATCAAACTTAGCACTGTAGGGTACTAGGTGGCCAGATAGTTACAAGCAGTACAGATAGTCAGACCATACTGCAAAATTTCTGACCCATAAAAAAGGGTTTAGGTCTCAAAAAATTGTGAGTTTTGGAATACACCATACGCGGTTTACGAGTGTGAGCTCTTGAGATTTTCTCCTTCACTAGCTTTAAGGAAGCCCTCGTAACACAGATTAAAAGAGCGACTCTGTTTCTCCACAAGATTAAGCATGAAGGCAAAAAACCCACTGGATATGTAAAAAGTGATAACCAGAACAAGGCAAACCCCTCCTCAAGAAAGGAAAATATTGCAGGAACAAAAGACCATGATAAGTATATGAAAGATCACCAGAAGTTTCACTCTTCCCCTTGACAACACTGTAGCAACAGATTCTTACCTAAAGAGAAAAGTAGGGCATGAAACTAACTTCCGCAGAAAGTGGAGAGCGATCCTATTTTTAGGAATCTGCGCCGCATCTCAGCTTCACAAATTAGGACTCTACTCCTGGTATGTTTCCGCTCATAGAGAAGCCCTTTCTCTCCTAGAACACATGTGTCCTCTCCCTTCTTATATTTCCTGAGTAAAGATATTTTACCTCAGTTTTAATCTACTTCCAAACATCTTTCCAGAAGAAAGCAACTAATAGGAAACCTGAGTGGGAGGCCAGGATTGGCTTTCCTCTTGCCTGAAGGGTAAACTTACACTAGTCTACTAACATGGATCCTGAGAACTGGAGTGATAAGGACAAGTGCTCACACCAGTAAGATTAAGAGGAACTCAGGAGCTTGATGGCAGCCGGGCTTTGGCAGACAAGTTTAGCAATCACGCTTCTGTTCCAGCTTTGGTGCTGGTAGCAGACACTACTTCTCAGGTGACAAAGGTGAGTAGAACAGGAAGACTATTAGCGCTCACTTAAAGCTCTTAACTCCTCAGCCCCCACTTCCTAAATGACCTGCATCTTCCTCCTCCTTCCTGCGTAGAAATTTTTACTACTACGCAAAATCACTAACTCAATGACTGTAATCACTGTGTCACTGTCTTCCCTGCTCATCATCGGCTGGCTGAGGCACCAGTAATACCTTCCATATGTCCTGTCTCATGCTAGTAGGGCCCAATGGCACCTTCGCTTGCTCTAGGAACATAAAGAGCCTCAAAACCATTCCATCAGGTCATGGGAATGATCCATAATTGTTACACGTATTTGGCATATCAAATACGACACGGTAGCTTGCCAGGCTCCGCTGCGGCGTTAACATACTCTTGTAGTCATCTCTAAATCCAGTATTTATTGATAATTGTAATAATTTTCTAAAAGATAGCAGTTATAAAGGGTCATGGGATAGGAGGTAAGGTGGGTTACATAAGACCTTACTTATAAGGGTGAGAATGGAGAAGGAGGGCCAAGAGCAAAGGAGAGGAGGAAGAGGCGACCAGGAGTTAGGAGCTTTAGCGCTGTCCAAAGTCAGGTGGAGGAATATGAAAGGGGTGACCTGCCAAGGAGCAAGGTCTCAGTGAAAGGGGCGGTCAGTGTTAGGGGCAAAGTTTATGGGGCGAAGGGTCCAACCCTCAGCTGGCCCCCTAGTGCTGAGATTTTCAGGTGTGTTCCTCCCAAGAGAAGTAGGAAGGCTTCTCATTGGAAATTCTTCCCACTGGAAACTCTAGATTTTCTGAACAGAAATCTGTCACTTCTTTCTGCTTTCACCAACCCAGCTACCTTGCTGGTGGCCTTCCCATTTATTAGGCACCTGCCTAGAGGGTTTTCACCTCCTGGATCCCCTTCCTTCGCACCCCAGCACCAGTGTAGATGAAGCTAATTGGCCATCCAGGAGGGAGCTTGAAGTGGTGAGCTGCCCATCTGGACTGGTGGACTTCAGCACATACACCACCCGGCGGGAGCCAGGCTGGGGTAGCGGAGCGGGAAGCACATGCTGGTCAGAAGGGGACTGGCTTCTTTGGGAGTTTCGCGGTTGCAGCCTTCCCACAGGTGTCTTTGGTGACATCCTCAGACTTGACCTGGCCAGCCGTCACAGAGCTGAGACATTATGATTCTTCCTCACCAATCACAAGATATTGGTGAGATTGTCTATTCCTCTCTCTCTCTGCCTCTCTCTCTCTCTCTCTGTCTCTCTCTGTGCCTCTCTCTGTCTCTCTCTCTCTCTCTCTCTGTCACTCCTCTATCTGTCTCTGTCAGTGGTGGTGGGGGAGTCACATCTGGTAGTGCTTGGTCACTCTTCAACTCTCTACAGTTCCCATGCTCAGGGACCATGCAGTGCTGAGAATCAAACAAGAGCTGGTGGCGTAGAGAAATTAGTGCAAGAAGTAAGACTCACCTCTGTTCTCAGGAGTGACTCTTGATAGTGTTAGGCACCATACGTGTGCGTAGGGATCAAGCCCT
>JAJIBD010010289.1:0-56588 GCA_021461705.1 Cryptotis parvus | reverse complement strand
AAAGACAGACAGACAAAGAGAGAGGGAGGGAGGGAAGGAGACAGAGACAGAGACAAAGACAGAGAAAGAGAGAGAGAGCATCTGGCTGTGCCTTTTATTTCCTGCTGAAAGGGGTGCCCTTAGCAGATCCCCTTAGCAGAGACCGCTGGCACCTGCTCGCCTCTTCTCCCCAGTCCCACCTTCTTTTCTCCCTGCCATTTCTCCATGGGCTCGGCTGTAATGGCCATTGGCCATGTACTGCATGGGCTCGACTGTAACGGTCAGTGAGAGGCTATATAAGATCCCCTTTAAAGCTCAGGGTCTCGCCGCCTAATCAGACCTGCGTGTCCATGTGGGAGCTTGACCCTGCCTAGCCAGTCCAATAAACTCTGCTTTGAGAATTGCATTCGTGCAACCTCTCTGTCTCTCAAAGGGGATAAGATTCTTGGACTTAACATTTGGGGGCTCGTCCAGGATTTCTTTTTCAAGAAGACAGAGCGTCCACCAGAAAGCAGGGGCGATTTCAAGTTCTAGGCGTTTGGGAGAATCTGGTGTTTCTCATCTGGAGGGAGCTAATTGATAAACAATTGTTCCTGTTTAGGCCATGGTAGTGGTGGGGACTTAGTCAATCTCCAGGGGAGAATCATTTTGGGATTCTCATTTGGGGCACCATTAGTTCCCTGCTGGGAGAGGTTTTCCCTCTGATTTGGGGCTCGAGCATTTCAGGAATTCTGATGCCAGGTGAAGAACTGATTGAACTAGTTGATCCACCGCCCGTTAAGTGGACACTGTTCAGCTTGATACCCAAATCGTAAAATGAGGAGGATGAGTGGGGTGTGCACCAGTGAGAGAGAAGGACCGGTCCAAGCAAGTGGTGGAGAGTGTTCTGTGTGTGTGAAGTTGTTATTTTTGTTATTTTATGTTCTATCTCTTCTGATGTTGCTCCTTGTTCCGGAATGGGACAGGGACAGCCAACCCCAAAATCTCTGACTCTTTCTCACTTCCCTTAAGTCAGATAAGGACACTGAATGCGGGTCTAGTCACCAAGAAAGGTAAGTTCGACACCCTTTGTTCTGCAGAATGGCACACCTTTGGAGTCGGGTGGCCCGCCCAGGTTCCCTCTCCCTACACCTGATCAGTAAGGTCAAGGCTGTCGTCTTCCGACCATGCAGCCAAGGCCACCCAGACCAGGTCCCATACATCCTTGTTTGGGAAGATTTGGCAGGGACCCTCTCTTCATGGCTAACAGTTTTTCTGATTCACCCATCCAGTTTGGCTCCCAGGGCTAAAACTCCTGCCCACGCCTGTCTCGGTCAGGAAAGAGAAAGAGAAACCCCTCCTTTCCACCCCGGTCAGTCAGCAAAAAGGACGTCTGTTTTACCACCTCCAGTCTTACCAGAGAGCCCTGTACCGTCCCCTCGCAGGAGTGGAGGGAAGACGGGCAGCCCCATACGTGACTCCCTCTGGTCAGACCAGCGCCCCGGAGGAGGAAATCTCCTCCTCTTCAACAGGACCAGCGGCTGGCGGAGGTGTGGGTCGAAGGCCTCCACCCCTTTAGGGGTGCGGGAAAGAGAGGGGGAGGATGGGCTTTCCTCCTCAACCCATTGGGAAGAAACTGTCCCCACATTTCCAGTCCGGGTAAGGCAGCAGGGGCAGGGTAGGGAGAGGAACAACAGCAGGTCTTTGACCAGCTGAAGGCTGTCCTTCTTCAGGTCCGCACCTTGACCCTACCTGACCCCACAAAATCATTCACTCTGTTCGTGGGTGAAAAGAGGGGGATGCTAAAGGAGCTTGGCCCAACAGTTGGGTCCATGGAAGAGACCCGTGGACGTATCTTTCCAAGAGATTAGACTCAGTAGCGTCAGGATGGCCCCCTGCCTCCGCATCATAGCGGCCATTGCCATATTGGTGAAGGAGGCAGACAAGTTAACTTCTGGACAGGCCCTCAGAGTCACGGCCCCTCATCCGGTGGAGGGAATCCTTAAGCAACCCCCTGGGAAATGGATGACAAATGCCAGGCTCATGCACTATCAGGGGCTACTGCTGGATTCCCCTGATGTCTCAGGACATCAGTCAACCAAGAAGCTGTTGGCAACAAGGCGGATCAAGAGGCTAGGAGAGCAGCAATGGTGAGCCTCTCTGTGGTCGAGGCTATAGATGTGCCTGTACCGAGCTCCCCTCACTACCCCCTGACCAGAGTACTCCTCGGAGGACTTTTCTTTTTTTTAATTTTTTTTTAACATTTTATTATACCACCGTGAGATATACAATTACAACGTTGTTCACGCTTGGGTTTCAGTCACAAAGTGTTCCAGCACCCATAATCACGATCATGACAACACTTTGAGACCTTCTTCCTGCATGGCTGATACTTCTGGCAGGGACCTGTGTCGCCAAGAACTCCAACTATGCTCCCCATCAGCCCCTCAAGCAGACCTGGATAGTCATGAACAGGGAAACAGGTGATGTTGTAGAGCACCAACAGCACATTGGGCCACTGTCCACTTGATGGTCAGATCTGTACTTTTGTTTCAGAAAAAATTACCCATACTATGGGTCTCATGATCCTAATGCGGCCCGGCGTATGGGTCCTACACTTTGCCTAGGTCTCCAGAAGGGACAGCAATGCGGAGGAATGCAGTACTCTTTTCTGTAAAGCATGGGCCTGTGTTACTTCCAATGACGGAGATTGCAAATGGAAAGTGACTAGAACTGACTATGTCAAATTCTCCTTTCGCAACTCAGGCAGGCCCACGTGGCAGGTAAGACCTCTGCTGACTGGACCCTGTTCCAGAACAGATCCAGACCAGGTTCGAATTAGATTCATCCAGGAAGGAAGAGAAGTAGCCATGACTGAGTACAGGGAATGAGGTGGGGCTTACTGTTCTATAAGTATGGTGGGCATACAGGTTCCACTCTTGTAATAAGATTAAAGATTGAACCCTTCAAAACCACTTTTGGACCCATCAGCCCAAACAGGGTCTTGTCAAAATCAAATAATATTCCTCAGAACCTTGTCCCCACTCAGGTCACAGAATGGGTAGGCCTAGGACCTACCTTGACAGAGGTATCCTTATGAGAACTGACTCCATCTGCCTCCGCCGACCCCCCAGGATTCCAACCCACTATGGAACTTAATACAGGCAACCTTCAACACCATTAATTTACTGCCCCTAACCTCAAAAGGCTTGTTGGTTGTGTTACCAGGTCAATCCCTCCGCCCTTTTTTTTAGGTTTTATTTTTTTAAGTATTTTATTATACCACCCTGATATATACAATTACAAAGAAGTTCATATTTGGGTTTTGGTCATACAGTGTTCCAGCACACATCCCTCTACCAGTGCCCATCTCCCACCACCAACGTCCCCAGTTCCCTCCCCCTCAACCAGCCCCTCCTCAATTGCAGGTTCTTTATTTCATTCCCTTTCTCTCTATCTCTTTCTCTTTTACTTCCCTTCCAGATTGTGGATTACAGAACATACATTAAAGGGTTGTCATATGTATCTTTTTGCCTGTATTTAATGCTCAGTTCTAGGTTGGTATTAGTACTTTTGACAATTGTTAGCACACTGTTCCATTTTCTGTCTTACCTAGCCTCTGACTCCCACACATTTGTGATAATTTCCACCTTTGACAAGACCTCCTTATCCATGTTTCACTTGACCTTGGATATTGGTATCATAATATGTATATATATATATATATATATATATAAATGTCACGCAAATTAAAGCAGTCATTCTATATCTGTCACTCTCCTTCGGGCTAATTTCACTCAACATGATATTCTCCATGTCCATCCATTTATAGGCAAATTTCATAACTTCATTTTTCCTAACAGCAGCATAGTAAGTATTCCATTGTGTAGATGTACCAAAGCTTCTTTATCCAGTCATCGATTCTCGGGCACTCTGGTTGTTTCCAGATTCTGGCTATTGTGAATAATGCTGCTATGAACATAAAAGTAGGGATGGTGTTTCTGCTGCATATTTTTGGCTTCCCAGAGTATATTCTCAGGAGTGGTATGGCTGGATCAAATGGAAGTTCAATTTCTAGTCTTTGGAGGAATTTCCATATTGTTTTTCCAGAAAGGCTGTACCAGCCGGCATTCCCACCAACAATGGATGAGTGTCCCCTTTTCCCCACATCCATGCCAGCACTTGTTGTTGTTGCTCTTTGGATATGTGCCAGTCTCTGTAGTGTAAAATGATATCATTGTTCTTTTGATTTGTATCTCTCTCCAATCCCCCTTTCTATGAGGCAGTCAGTGTTGCAGGTCTCCTAAGAGCCTCTGCATCTGCCCTGGATTGCCTCCAGCAGGTCACTTTGTAGATGAGGGGTAGTTTAAATGTGGCAGTTTATTTGACCATATATTCTATACTGGCTGGTATAAATATTCTCTCATGCTACCACAATCATAGTGGGACTAGCTAGATTTAACAGAATATTTGCCCGGCCACGTTGGATCTCTAAGTAATTAGACCAGAGAGAAATGCTGTTTGCCTCCAAGCAAGCAAGCATGGCTCCCTGATAACTCAAAGGCAACCAAAATAAAAAACTACAGTGAATTAAAGATGAGAATCTTGTGAAGGCTTGGAGAAATATTTAACTGGCATTAGTATAGTCTTTGTTACAGAGACATGCCATCTCAGAAACCCCCTTCTCTACCCTATAAAGGCATTTCCAGGCAGATCTTGGCTCAAAACATTAGGTGAGGTGCTGGGAGAAATTACCTGAGGGCATTTGACTCTCCCCTGCCAGGGAAGTTACATTTAGCTTACAGCTTCTCCCAGCTCTGCTAGGAGGCTTTGAATCAGTTTCTTTATCCAGTCATCAGTTCTCGGCATACTTGGTTGTTTCCCAGATTCTGGCTATTGTGAGTAGTGCTGCTAGTGAAAATAAAAGTGGGGATTGTGTTTCACTTGGTGTTTTGCTTTTCCATCCTCTCCATTCTCTGTTGGGCCTCAACACGTAGTGGCAGCCATCTTGGCCTACACATGGCTGGGGCCTAGCTGGGAACCCAGAGTCTGGAGGTTTTCCTTGATCTTGGATTGTATATCAGAACCTGTGATAGTAAAGCCCTTTTTAAAACTGCATCGGATTCCTGAGTTTTCATCCATTCCCCGCCGGCTTTGGAGGTAGAAGGGAACTTGCTTCCAGCACTGTTGGGGACCCCTGCGGCATCCCCAACACGTCAGTATGAATATTTCTTGGAAAGTAAACACAAACCCTCTCCCTCTTTCCGGAGGTCCAGATCATAACACAAGTAAGTGGGCAAGAAGCTTGTATAGGAGCAGTTTCAAGGGCTAAACAACACCTGTGTGCTTCCAGGCCACCCTTCTCTCGTAAGACAAATCTCGTGATTAGTGCCAGAAGGGTTTGGATGGCGGTTTTGTTCGCAGAAGGGATTAACCTCATGACTCTCTGCCTCTTTGTTCAAAGCCAGCACTGAGTTCTGTGTTACTGCAGTCATATTGCCCCGTATGATCTATTACCCCGTTGACACCCTATTCTCATACTGGGAAAGAGAAAGTGAGTGGGCCCAGACACTGAGGTTGGACCAGGTCAAGAAAGAGTCCATAACTGCTCTAACCGTAGCTACCCTGTATGGGCTAGGGTCTTTCAGGAGCAGGTACTGGAATTACCTCCTTAGCCTCTCAACACTCTGGATTCACGTCCCTTAGGGCTACCATTGATGAGGACTTGGACCGCGTTGAAAATCCATTAGTCACCTTTAGCAGTCATTAACTTCCTCTTTGGAGGTAGTGCTTCAAAGTAGAAAGGGCTTGAATTTACTGTTCCTTAAGAGTGGGGACTGTGTGCCACACTGGAAGAGGAGTACTGTTTCTATGCTGACCACAGAGGAGTGGTTCAAGATCCAATGACCAAACTTGGAGAGGGGCTGGAACAGCGAATAAGGGAGAGGGAGGATGGGGGAGGGCAGGGCTGAGTCCTGGTATAACCGATCCCCTTGGTTGGCCACTCTCCTTTCAGCCATCGCAGGCCCTTTATCCATTTTTCTGCTCCTGGTGACAATCGGGCCCTGGATTCTAAATCAATTAATAGCATTAGTGAAAGAATGAATGAATACGGTCCAGCTGCTAGTCCTAGTCCTTCGCCAACAGTATCAGGCACTCCAGCCACCTGAGGATGATTCCTCAGGATGACCAACAGAAAGGGGGGAATTAAAGGGGGACCAGCAGATCCCCTTAGCTGAGACCCCCTGGTGCTGGCCCCACCCTTTCTTCCCTGCACTCCTCTTCCTGGACCCGCCTTTTCCCGCTGGCTCAGCTGTAATGGTCATTGGCCTTGTACTAGTGCGGGCTCAGCTGAAACTGTCCATGAAAGCCTATATAAGACCTTCCCCCTTAAAGAAGCTTGGAGTCTTGCTCGCCTAAGCGGACCTGTGTGCCCATGTGGGAGCTTGACCCTGGCTAGCCAGTCCAATAAACTCTGCTTTGTGAATTGCATTCTCGCATGACTCTCTGTCTCTCGAAGGGGATAAGATTCTCAGACCCTAACACTGCCAAATTCCATCCTCAGGTGTCCCCTTCTACATTCTGGTTGGCTACCTGTTCCATGGGTGTGATTAGCTACTGTTACCCAGCGCTTTCTGCCTTAGCTTCTGCTGTATCACTACTGAGTCTTATTACCTGTCGCTCAGTTTGCTGTACTTTTCTGGTTTCTATATATTGTATACTGTGGCCTATTGTTGCCACAGCACCAGCATTGAGACCACAGTATCTGTCTTTTGTGGGGCTAACAGTTGGAATCTAGAGAATAATCTGTCATGTTCCAGAACTTTGAGTATCAATATGGCTTAATTTCACTTGTTCTTTTATTTTGACATATGTCTGAATTACATGTCATATATGTGAGTTTTATGTTTGCATATATAATTCTCATATATATCCAATATAAATAGGTTAGATAGTACTTCAAATGGGATGAAAAGATTTATTCATTACATATTAATATCAATAAATATACTATCACATATGCTAAATGCCAAGGATCCACAATATAAAAAATATAGTCCCACTTTGACATTAGCAGATGAGGAGGAGAAGATGAAATAGTTTGAGTATGATTTCAATGCTTAAAAGCTTTTCAGCAGAAAGAAAAGGAGATGCTAGTTAAAATATCCCCTCACTCCCTATCAATGGGATTTCAATTAAGCATCAGGATTGTATTTTTTAAATAAATTATATTGAGTCTTCTGTGCTGACTTGTCATTATCATTTTATACTTATGATATCTATCCATAGGTAATAGCAGTGAAAATAACACTGAAATTACTTTAAAGCTGTTACATAATAAAATCCCTTCAATTTTTAATTTTTTTTATTTCACAACACAATATTACTTTATCCAAAGTTCTATTATTAAGTAACAAAATGACTCCTTTCTGCTGGGCCTCTGGGGCTTCATGCTTTGTAACTCCCAGGCCCTGCTAGTCTGTGTCTGCTGCTGCCCCCGCCCCCCACCTCACCAGCCTCGCTGTTCCAAATATGCTGAAGCCATTCTTCAAGCCTCCCAGGGAAATGCACTGAAGAGGATGGGAAATCCCTCCTTCCTTAATTCCAGTCACTAGAGACACCTCCCCCGCCTGTTGGCCACAACCGAAACACCAGTATGTCTCCAGTCCTGCTTTACTCCACATACCCCACACACGCTACAGGAAAGTGAGGAACTACAAACTCCTAATTCAGTGACAGAGCAATCCCATGAATGCTCTGCTAACTAAACAAGGGGACCCAGGCATACACCTCCCTGTCACTCTCAAATACCGTTATGTGGTAATGAAAATACTCTGAACAACAGAGGCACAGCAGTACCTGATCTTATAAATACTGATCACATCAGGTAGCTAGGAAATTAAAGCTTTACTGTCAGCACCCATAAAACTCTAAAAGCAATGGAGAAAAAATGCGGCTCAGCTGCATAGGCAGACAGTGACAGAAGTTTAGGCAAGTCCACAAAAGTTTATCAAAATTCCAAATGCTGGTCAAGGAGGACATCATATCAACACTCTGCAATAGCAATGGAAATTAAGCAGTCACTGGAAGAGAAATTTAACCAACTCCAGAAAGAGTTGATTTAGAGTATGAAAGGATCTATAGAAATTGAAATGAAGGAAATACAGAATACAGCAGCAGTCACAGTAACAGAATTTTGAAGGTGAAGAGTCTTATCAGCAAAGCTAAACCTAGAACTGAACATTAAATAGAGGCAAAAAGATACACATGACAACCCTTTAATGTATGTTCTGTAATCCATAGTCTGGAGGGGAAGGAAAAGAGAAGAGAGAGAAATGGAAAGAAATCAAGAACCTGCCATGGAGCAGGGCTGGTGGAGGGGAGGGAACCGGGGACGTTGGTGGTGGGAGATGGGCACTGGTGGCGGGATGGGTGCTGCAAACAATTCAGTATGATTTGTTGGCAAAGTGCTACACCGTTTCAATGGAAACAATGTATGTTTTAACTGAACTAAAATAAATACATGTTTAATCACTTAAAAAATACAAGTTATCAATTAAGTGGCAAAAAAAGAGAAATAAAAGAATGGAAGAGAATGTATGGTACTTATTTAATAATAGCAAGGGAATAACCTCTAGATTATAGGACTACCCCGAGAGGGAAAGAGGAAGAACAATTTGTGGGAGAGATAATAGCTCAGATCTGTCTCTTGAGGGAGGCTTCTATACTGTTTCAAGAGATCAGAAGAATAGAAAACAAACTAGTCTCAAAACAACTTGTGACACATTGTAATCAAAATAAGGAAAACAAAGAAGGGGTGTGTGTGATGGGGGTGGCAAAGAGAGAGAGAGAAAGAAGAGAGAGAGGGAGACAGCTTAAAGTATCAAGCGAATAAGTTCAAATACAAGGAAAATAGCATAAGAATTCGCAAAAGATTTCCCATAAAACTATGCAAGCAAAATAGTGCAGAGACATATTGAAGTATTCAAAGGCAAAAAAACCCACCTTTTTTAACCAGAGACTACTGTTCCTCATTAAATCACTATAAAACGACTATAAAAACAAATGGTCGGTTTCAGAAGCAATGAAATTCCACAAAGATAATGTCAACACAATCCTTTGTATGAACAATCTCTTTGAATGTCAGTGGACTAAACACTCCCATCAAAAGGCATAGAGTTGATACAGCAGGCTAAGATGTAGAAAAATAGGGTCACTTCAAATCTCCTCCCCTAAAACAGGTAGCCAATTAGAACATAGAATGGGATGGCTGGGGCTGGAATTTGACAACAAATAAAAGGAAGCCCCAGCCCTATCTCTCATCTCTCATATCTCTCTCTCTCTCTCTCTCTCTCTCTCTCTCTCTCCACATGCTCTTTGGACTCTCCCCATCAGGTAGAGTGCCATACACAGACACAGGGCCCAGGCTAAGTGGGCCATGCAAAGCCAGGCAGGGGCAGTTACAGGCAGGGCTCAGATGTTCAGGAAAGCTCAGGTACAGAACAACAGGAGTTGCTGGGGTATAGTTGGGAGGTGCAGTGACAGGTACAGAATACAGGGATCTCACCCACCTGTATATAGCCTTAGCCGGAGACTGGGAAAGCATACAAAGGTTGGAGAGAGCAGAGCAGCGACAGGGCCTTACCATAATGGGAGTGAGTAGACTAGAACAGGAAGGGAAGTTATTTACAGGACACTGAAGTGTCAGGGAGAGGACTAGCGACATCATTCATGGCTAAAAGAGAGGTCTGGACATCTAGGGAGGGACCTGGAACTATGTACTTTTTACTGTACAATAAACTAACTTTCAGCCTTCAGAGTTTTGTATGCAAATCTTTCATACAATTGTCAAGAACCCACCAGCACAAAAAAAAAATCTGTTCACAGAATGAGTGACTAACTTCATTTACTCATTCAGAGTGACTGAATGAATAAAGAAAAACAATTTTAGTCAACAGCAGTGACAGAGGATCATCCTTAAAGACTCACAAACTGAAACCCTCCTATCAAACACTCCCACCAAAAGGCATAGAATGGCTGGATAAATCAAGAAAGAAATGCACCTATTTTCTGCTTATGGAAACAGAGTGGAACTCATAGGAAAATATGCAGCTCAGCATGAAAAGATAGAAGACAATCACACACACTCATATATATTTATATCATTTGATCACTTGATCACTTGACATTCCATTATTCATCGATTTGCTGGAGGCGGGCGCCAGTAATATTTCCATTTGACCCTATCACATGCCAGTGTAGCCCAATGGCATCTGGTTGCTTCAGGGTCTTGAAGAAGAATCTGACCATCTTGTAGGGGCGGCCACATGATCTTTTGACATCCCGTGGAATCCAGTCGGTAATGGCTCTAGTCCAGCAGTCGTCTCCAAATCGCATTACGTGGTCCAGCCCATCTGATTTTCGATGACTTGGCAAACAAGACAGCGTCCCTGACTCTGGAACAGCGACGGAGATTGGAAATCCGGTTTCCTTCTCTCACTTGAATGAGGCATGATATTCCAAGTATAGCTCTTTCGATTTCTCTTTGGGAGACCCAAATAGCATTCTCATCCTGCTTTCGGAGGGCCCAGGTCTCTGAGGCGTATGTTAACGTAGGGAGAACGGTGGAGTTGAAGAGATGTTCCCAGAGCCGGAGGTTCTTTGTCTTTTTAGGTATTTCTTTGGTGCTTTTGAAGGCATTCCGTGCCACTCTCTTCCTCCTGCGCAGCTCAGGTTTTAGGTCTTTCATCATGTTGACTTCTCTACCTAGGTACACATAACTGCTGTATTCAGAGACGTTTGTTCCATTGAGAGTGAATGGGGCCTCTGGAACTAGTTCATTTTTCATAAACATAGTTTTGTTGAGATTCAGCTGTAGACCTATCTTTCCACATTCTCGGTCAAAGTCAGTCAGCATTTGAGATGCTTGGCTAATGTTTGGTGTTATTAGAATGATGTCATCAGCGAAGCGGAGGTGGTGTAGTTGCCGACCATCTATCTTCACTCCTATTCCTTCCCATTCTAATTGTTGCATGATGTTCTCAAGGGTGGCGCTGAAGAGTTTTGGTGAAATGGTATCACCCTGCCAAACCCCTCTTTTGACATTGATGATCACTTCTTTGTAGAATGGTGAGATCCTGGTGGTGAATTCGCAATACAGCTCACGAAGGATCTTGATGTATTGAGTTTGAATGCCCTGTTTGGCTAGGGCTTTGATGACTGCTTCAGTCTCCACAGAATCAAAGGCTTTCTTTAAATCAATGAACGTGAGACAGAGTGGCATCTTGGACTCCCTACAAACCTCGATGAGCTTGGTTACTGTATGGATATGGTCGATTGTGCTGAATCCTTTTGGAAGCCACCTTGCTCTCATGGCTGTCCTTCATGTAGTGTTCTTCCAATCCTTTTCAGGATTACTCGAGTGAACAGCTTGTAGATGACAGACAACAGGCAGATGGGGTGATAGTTGCCAATGTTGTGAATGTCTCCCTTCTTGAACAGTAGAACTGTCCTGATGGTTTACCATTGGGAGGGCACCTTGCATTCAGACAGGTAGCATGTGAAGAGCCGAGCCAGTGTATTGATGAGTACTGAAGGCTGATTCTTCAGGTGTTCAGGTCTGACTTTGTCTGGGCCTGGTGCTGTTTCCTTCTTTTCCGGCGAAATGGCATGTCAGATTTCAGAAGGGCGAAGGTTTGGAACGACATATCCATCCTGCGGAATTTGATATGTGGGCATGTGGACCTCACTATCAAAGAGGTCTGAGTGAAATCATGGATAATCTTTTCCATTGCCTTTCTGGAAGATGTGATAGATCCATCAGGTCATTGGAGGGCAGTCATGTTGGTCTTATATTGGCGAAGGACAGGCGAGCATACGAATGCTTTTGCATGATATATTTATATCACGCAAATAAATGCAGTCATTCTATATCTGTCTTTTTTTCTGGCTAATTTCTCTCAACATGATCCTCTCCATGTCCATCCATTTATAGAGGCAAATTTCATAACTTCTTTTTCCTAACATCTGCATAGTACTCTATTGTGTAGATGTACCAAAATTTCTCTATACAGCCGTCTGTTCTCAGGCACTCTGATTGCTTCCAGATTCTGGCTATTGTGAATAGTGCTGCTATGAACATAAAAGTGAAGTTGGTGTTTCTGCTGTGTGTTTTTGACCTTCCAGGGTATATTCCCAGGAGTGGTATTGCTGGGTCAAATAGGAGCTCAATTTCTAGATTTTGGAAGAATATCCATATTGTTTTCCAAAAGGTTGTACCAGTCGTCATTCCCATCAACAGCTCATGAGAGTCTCTTTCTCCTCACATCCACACCAGCACTTATTGTCCTGGCTCTTTTGGATATGTTCCAGTCTCTGGTGTGAGAGGATGCCTCATGTTGTTTTGATTTGCATTTCCCTGATGAGAGGCACATACATTTCTTGATGCCCAAAGCACACAGAGAAATCACCAAAAAGAAAATTACTTTTGATGTTCCTGATGGATAGGGCTGAAGAAATATTCAATAAAATTCTAGCAAATAGAATTGCATGACATAAAAAAATGTCATATACCATGATAGGTAGGGTTCATCCCAGCGATGCAAATATATTTTAATATTTGCAAGTCAATGAGCATAATACATTTTACATATAAAAATTAAGCAAAACCATATGATCTTATCAATAAATGCAGAGAAAACATTTGAAAAGGCCCAGCACCCTTTCATGATAAAAAATTCTCCACAAAATCGAACTTAAGGGAACTTTCACTATTATAGCCAAAGTCATCTACCACAAGCCCAGAACAAGCATCATTCTTATTGGGGAAAAGTTAAAGCCTTTCCCGTAATATAGGGATCAAGGCAGGTTTGCCCACCCTCACCACCTTATTCTATATAGTACTGGAAGCACTTGCCATAGTTATTAGGGAAGAAAAAGATATAAAGGCAATTCTGCTAGGAAAGGAATAAGTCAAGCTTTCACTATTTGCAGATAATATGACACTAAACCTAGAGAATCCTAATGTCTCTACTAAAAAGCTTCTAGAAACAATAGACCTGTGTTATACAGTGGCAGG
Organism: Cryptotis parvus; assembly: GCA_021461705.1. Taxonomy (NCBI): domain Eukaryota; kingdom Metazoa; phylum Chordata; class Mammalia; order Eulipotyphla; family Soricidae; genus Cryptotis; species Cryptotis parvus. The sequence goes on along the minus strand of JAJIBD010010289.1, from coordinate 43,552 downwards.
TTACAAAAACCATACCCAAATTCCATGGCTTTCCTGGACTGAAAGAAGGTGATATTTAAAAAAAAACAATCCCTTGGGGCTGGAGCGATAGTCCAGCGAGTAGGGCATTTGCCTTGCACATGGCTGGCCAGTGCCGGCCCTGGTTCGATCCCTGGCATCCCATATGGTCCCACGAGCACCGCCAGGAGTAATTCCTCTGTGCAGAGCCAGGAGAAACCCCGAGTATAGCTGGGTGTGACCCCCAAAATGCAAAAAAAAGTCCCATTCACAATTGTTTCAGAAAATCAAAAACCTCTAATAAGCTTAACTTAGGAGGTAAAGAACTTGTACGAATTAAACTAGAAAACAATATTTCAAGAAATAAAAGAGGTTGTGAAGAAATGTAGCCACATCACCTGCTCATGGATTAGGAGAATTAACATTCTCAAAATGGCAATACTTCAAAACATTATAGAGATTCAGTGCAGTCCCTATAAGGATACCCATGACATTTTCAATGAAATTGATTAAAGACTCCTGAATTTTGTAGGAAAAATAAACCCTCATGAATAGCTAAAACAAAAACCTTGGGGAAAAGATGGGAGACATTATCTTCCCCAACTTCAAACTGTGCTACAAAGTGGTAGTAATTAAAGTAGTTTCATGTTAGAATAAAGACAGACCTGTAGATCTAAGTAAGAAAGTTTAATATCCTGACACACACACACTCAAATATAAGCTCACTTAATCTTCGATAAAGGAGCAAAAAATGAAATGAAGGAAGGAAATCTTCAACAAGTAGTTCTGGGAAAATATGCAGCTATGTGTAAACAAATTAGAAAGAGATCAGACCTCTTTCTAATGACATGCACAAGAATCAGATTCAACTTGGATTAAAGACCTGAGTCCATATGGTACATTGAGAAAGCATAGGCAAAACCCTCCAAGACACTAAAGGCATCTTCAAAGATGAAACACCATTGACCAAGCCAGTGGAAGCAAAGATAAACAAGTGGGACTACATGAAACTAAAAAGCTTCTGCAACTCAAAAGAAATGGTGACCAAGATTTAAAGATAGCCCACAGATTGTGGAAAAGTACTTATCCAATACCCATCTGATGAGGGAGTTAATGTCCAAGATACATAAGGGAGTGTTACAACTTTACAAGTAAAAAATATCTAACCCCATCAAAAAATGGGAGAAAAAATGAACAGAAACTTACTTAAAAAAGAAATTTAAATGGCCAAAATGCATATGCAAAAATGTTCTTTCTCACAAATCATCAGGGAGATGCAAATAAAAACAATAATGAGCTATTATTTCACACCACACTGACACATATTCAAACGAACAAGAACAGCCAGTGCTGGTGTGGATGATGGGGAGAAAGGGACTCTCATTCATTGTTGGTGGGAATGCCAACAGGTCCAGCCTTTTTTGGAAAATAACTTGGAAATGCCTTAAAAAACTAAAAATTGAACTCTCATTTGACTCAGTAATACCACTTCTGGGAATATACTCAGAGTGAACAAAAACACAGCAGAAACACTATCTGTACTTCTATATTCACTGCAGCAGTAATCACAATAGTCAGAATCTGGAAACAGCATCAGTGCCCAAGAGCAGTAGACTGCATAAAGAAATTGTGGTACATCTACACAATGGACTACTATGTGGCCTTTAGGAAAAATAAAATCATGAGACTTCCCTATAGATGGATGAACATGGAGAGTATCATGCTGAGTTAAATGAGTCCGAAGGGGAAAGACAGATACAGAGTGACTGCATTCATCTGTGGGAAATTAAATAATAGTAGAGACTAAAATCAAAGGTCAGTAAAACATGGGCTGTTGCAGGACTCCTAAGGGCCGCTGCATCTGCTCTGGATTGCCTCCCGCAAATCACTCCGTAGATAAGGGGGTAGTCTAAATGTGGCAGTTTATCCGACCATGTATGCTGTACTAGCTGGTATAAATATTCTCCCATGCTATCACAATCATCGTGGGACTAGCTAGATCTTACCAGCATATTAGCCTGGCCACGTAAGGACACCTAAGTAATTAGACCAGAGAGAAATGCTGTTTGCTTCCAAACAAACAAGCATGGCTCCCTGATAAAATATAAAACTACAATGAAGTAGAGGAGACTTGTGAAGGCTTGGAGAAATATTTAACTGGCATTGGTGTTGGTCTTTGGTACAGTGACATGCCATCTCAGAAACCCCCTTCTCTACATTTCAAAGGCATTCCGGCTCAAAACATTAGCACAGTAAAGGCCCTAGGTGAAATGCAGGGAGGGATTACCTAAGGGCATTGGACCCTCCCTGCTTTCCATAACAATGGGAGGAAGGTCTGAGTTGCGGGGGGGGGGGGGGGGGGGGGGGGGGGGGTATAAACTTGCCGGTTCCCACTCTCCCGGGCTTTTTCTTCCCGGTGGGATCTCGCCTTGTGAGCGTTTATTCCCCCTTGGAAGTTTTACACGTGGTGGTCGCCATCTTGGCCTACACGTGGCTGGGGTTCTAGCCTGGAATCCTAAGCATCGGGTTTTTCCTTTTGCTGATTTGTATGCCTGAACCTGTGATAAGTAAAGCCCTTTAAAACTGCATCGGATTCCTGAGTGTTCATCCATTCCTCGCCTGCTTCGGAGGTAGAAGGGAACTCGCTTCCGGCACTGTCGGGGACCCGCGGAGCCCCCGACAATGGGCTAGGAAGATTTTTGATGGTTGAACTCTACCACAAGTGTGTGGAGGGCAGAGAGTTGGTAAGATAGACAAGGCATAAGTTTGCCATTAATAGTTGGAAATGGTAATACTAGGATATTTTAGTGGGGGAGAGGCATTGGGAGGAAAACTAGGACATTTGTGCTGGGAAGTGTGCACTGATGAGAGATGGATGTTGAAACACTGTAAGACTGAAACAAAATCATGAACAGCTTTGTAATGGTCTCTCCAACTCTGAAGCAATACAAAAAGCAAATAAGTGAATACATAATTAATTAATTATTTAAAAACATGAACAAAGTCATAGTGAACCAAATTCAACAATATATCAAAAGATCATACATCATGATCAAGTGGATTCATCCCACTCATTAAAGGATGATTTAAAATATGCATACCAATTAGCATAACAAACCACATTAATCAAAGGGAAAATAAGAATCACAGGATCATGTCAAGCAATGCAGAGAAAGCTTTCAATAAGGTCCAGTCCCCATGAATGATGCAAACCCTCAAAAAATAGGAGTGGGAGTAATCATCCTCAAGATTGCAATGGCCATCTGTAACCAACCCACAGACAGCATCATTCTTGTTTTGTTGTTGTTTGTGTTTAGCTTCATATCCTGCAGTGCTTTCAGTGGCTCTGTACTCAGGAATCACACCTGGCAGTGCCTTGGGATGATATGGGGTGCCAGAAATTGAACCCAAGCTGGCTGCATGTAAAGCAAACAACCTACTCACTGTACTATGTGCCTCATTATTAATGGTAAAAAACTGCAAACATTTATTCTGATATCAAGTCAAGGATGTTTATTATTTAAATTTTTATTCAATATAGTATTAGAAGTCCTAGAAACATATATCAGGTAAGATAAGGAAATCAAAGGAATCCAAATGAGAAAAGTAGTTAGCTGCAAGACAACATACAAAAATCTGACACATTCCCATGTGTAAATAATGAACTAAAAAAGAGGCGAAAGACACTTCATTCAAGAGTGTCCCAAAACATCAACTACCTAGGAATAAACTCAAAAGAAATGAGAGATCTTTACCAGGAAGATTATAAATAACTTAAGAAAGAGATTCAAGCTGACCTTAGGAAATGGAAAAGTATTTCATGGTTTAGAAGAATCAACATTATTAAATGGCCATTCACTTAAGTTATTATATGGTCATACAGACCTTTGAGAACATCATGTGACAATTAGAATGGGAAGAAATTGGAGTGAAACAGATGGTCGGCAACTAAACCACCTCCACTTTGCTGATGACATCGTTCTATTAACACCAAACATTAGCCAAGTGGCACAAATGCTGACTAACTTTGACCGAGAATGTGGAAAGATAGGTCTACAGCTGAATCTCAGCAAAACTATGTTCATGAAAAATGAACTAGTTCCAGAGGCCCCATACACTCTCAATGGAACAAACATCTCTGAATACAGCAGTTATGTGTACCTAGGTCGAGAAGTCAACATGATGAACAACCTAAAACCTGAGGTGCACAGGAGGAAGAGAGCGGCATGGAATGCCTTCAAAAGCATCGAAGAAATAGCTAAAAAGACAAAGAACCTCTGGCTCCGGGCACATCTCTTCAACTCTACCGTTCTCCCTGCATTAACATACGCCTCAGAGACCAGGCCCTATGAAAGCAGGATGAGAATGCTATTCGGGTCTCCCAGAGAGGAATCGAAAGAGCTATGCTTGGAATATCACACCTCACTCAAGTGAAAGAAGGAATCCGGAGTTCCGACCTCCGTCGCTGTTCCAGAGTCAGGGACGCTGTCTAGTTTGCCAAGTCATCTAAAATCAGATGGGCTGGACATGTAATGTGATTTGGAGACGATCGCTAGACTAGAGCCATTACCGACTGGATCCCACGGGATGTCAAAAGATTACGTGGCCACCCACCTACAAGATGGTCAGACTTCTTCATCAAGACTGAATGAACGATTTGAGGCTTTTTTGTATTCCTGAAGCAACCAGATGCCATTGGGCTATAGTGGCACGTGTAAGGGTCAAATGGAAATATTACTGGCGCCTGCTCGAGCAAATTGATGAATAACGGGATGTCAAGTGATCAAGTGATCAAGTGACTGACTGAGAAATCAGAGATTGGTAATTATCTCATTTGAGTTAGTTAAACTCAAATGCTCACTCCTTCTATTTCTGTAGATTAGTAATTAACTTAAAATCTATAAACTATATTTCTTCATCTTTAAAATGATGCTATTAATGGTTTCTACAACTAAATGAGCTGAAATAAGTGCTATATACTACCTGTTATATAATAGCATTGTATATATAATAGGCAGTAATTCTACTATATTATGACTGCTGCCATTTTTCCTGGGGGGCACACCCAGTGGTGTCCAGGACTTACACCAGGCTCTGTGCTCAGGGATCACTCCTGGTGGGGTCCAGAACCATATGCAGTGCTGGGAATTAAGTGTCAGCTATGTACTAAGCAAGTATCTACCAATTGTACGTCTCTCCGTCCCTGTTGTTCTTTTAGTAACTTGGGTTCACCCCACATTTTATTTGATCAATAATAGGTATGTGTGTGAGGAGATTCAAGTTGTCCTTTCCTGCTTGAAGAACATTTGGAGAGTGAAGTAGTGATGCTATGAAGATAAATCACTGCATGGTAGTTTACATTGTTCTCTCATTTCTCCCAGGTTGCTCATACCCTTTGTGGACTTCCATTTGCACTCAAAATCATTTTCAAAACTACCCACATATGATCCCCCCCAATTCTAATATTTCCAGCTTAGCAGCAGCACATTTGATGTTGCTGTGTCCTAATTAGACATGTTAGCCAGGAGTCTCTCTCTCCATTTAATTCACACACTGAATTCATATTAAAAGGCTGGGGATTTTGTGAAATAGCTACTAGGCTATGAGTGTGAAGGCTCTGAAATGCTCCTAGTTGTCTAACAGGAGGCGGAAGAGAGCTCTTTTTTGTCTACCATGGAAGATACAAGACTAAGCATCTGCCACTTGGAAGAGAGCTCAGCAGCGTTGGACTATTCACTGACTTCAGAATCCCTATGGCCAGAACGGTGAGAAATAAATGCGCTCACAGAGCCTAAGGTTTGTTTGTGGTAGCAAGCTGGATGGACACAGTAATCATCCTTGAATTCATTCCTCAGTTATTCATGAGTCCATTTTACCTCCCAAGATAGTGATTTTCGTGCCTGGTTGCACTTCAACCATCTGCACACATACAGCCCCAGTGACTACTCAGTGTGAAGTGGCCATTTGGAGCTGGGCCTTTGCTCTTACTAGTTCTATGCTAAATAAAGTGTGGAGTTTTTCTTCATTTAAAAATTGTTTTCTTAGATGCAAATTATTTGATTTTCAGTCACATCTAGTTGCTCTCAGGTATTACTCCTGGCTATGTGCTCATGGATCATTCCTGATGGGGGTCTGGGGATCTCATGGGTGCCACGAATTGAGCCATGGCCAGCAAAGCGTCTTATGCACTCTTCTATCTCTTTAGCCCTGCCTTTACATTTTTATTTGAATATTCCTTATTGATGTCAAATTAATTTACCTGAGCGTCAATATCTGTATGTTCTAGGGTACAATGTTACCACACCACACCCACCATCATGTGCACGTGTCCTCTTGGGGCTTCTGTGGTCTCTCTCCCAACCCTTGGTAACATCAGCTCTGTCTTTTTGGTCTACAGATTTCTTATTGGACAGTGTGTCTACTCTTGCATTAAAAGTTTTTATTTACTTCCTATGTGTATGATGATCTGTTGTTTGCCTTTCTCTTTCTGACTAACTTGGTAATCAGGAGGTCTGTCAGTATCAGTGTTTCTGCCTTTGCCTAAAAGAGTAGGGTTATAATAATTGGAGCTTACAATAGCTCTATTTAGAAAATTTTACTATGTCTTTGCAATGTTTTTCATAGAGACTGAAATTGACAATCCAAACAACAGCCAACAAATTAATGAATTCTTTCACATTCCCACCTGCATTTTTAAATTTTTTTCTTATATCGACCGCTCGCTGGCATGGTCACCTCACCTCACATATCTCATTGAGGTTTTCATTTTCATTTCCCCAACAGTCAGTGATTCTGAGCATTTTCTTATGTTCCTGTTGTATATCTTCTTTGAAAAAGTGTTAGTACTTATGTTCCGTTTGGTTGAGACTGTTAGTTTTTGTGTTTGAATTTTGTGAGCTCCTTCTGTATCTCAGATAACAGTCTCTTGTCAGCTGTAGGTAGTACTAGTATTTTCTCCCCATTGAGTAGGGTCTTGTATACACAATTGTCTTCTGAGCAGTGACCCTGGGAGCACATCCCAGCAATTATCAGACATCTGGGATCGTGGTACAATGTGAGGACACAAGAGCATGAAGTAGCTTGGAGCCTGAAGTTCAGGGGATTATTGGAGTCACCCTGATGTGCTCAGGTGTTGCTTTCGAAGTCTGTGGTGCCAGGGATTATCAGGGTAGTCTGGTGGTGCTCAGGAGACCTTGAGGGCCAACTCAAGGCCTCACCCTGTCTTCAAAGGTCTGTGTAATGCCAGGGACCATACAAAATCAGTCGCATATAAGGCATAACCTTTGTTCTATCATTCTGGCTTTCATTATTTCTTTTTTATCTTAGTGATATTTTCATTTTTAGTTGGTGATGATCCATTTGTTTATTTCTACTTTGTTTTCCTTGGTAATGGAATTAAGTCACTAAAGACACCACTAAAGCTCTTGTATTCTCCTGTGCCTGTCTTCTTCAAGGTATTTTAAGGATCTGGGTCTAACACAGAAGTTTCTAATTCATTCTGAGGTCATTCTTGTGCATAGCGCAAGATAGTGGTTTGCTTGTTGCCAACCAGCTTCCCCCAAATGCATTTTCTGAAAAGACTTTCTTTCCTTTCCTTAATGATTTTGGCTGCTTTGCCATAAATTAACTGCAAATACATCTGAGATTTATTTCTAGGCTCTTTATTCCTTTATATCATTTGAGTAGAATGTCTGTTTTTATTACAGTACCACACTGTTTTGATTAATATGGTTTAATAGTATAGTTTAATCTATAATATAATATAGTTTAATAGTATAGTTTAATAGTATAGTTTAATAGTATAGTTTAATTAATATAGTTTAATATATAGGGTGAAATGTCATCACCATTTTAATATTATTATAGTATTTGGTTTGAGGGCTATATCTAGAAATGCTCAGGGCTTGCTTAGCTCTGTGCTCAAGGATCACTCTGGGTGGTGGTCAGGGGAAAATATGCAGTGCTGGGATTCAAAGCAGAGCCAGCTTTATTCAAAACAGTTGCTTGTACTTGTAGTACTTCTCTGAACTGCCATCCTTTTTATTTCTTTTTCTTTATTTAAACATTGTAATTTACAAAGTACAAAGGTTTTCACAATACAGTTGCTAGAAAGATTCATCATTCAACACCAATCCCACCACCAGTGTGCTCCCACCACCACCAAAGACCCTCATTTCTCAAACCACCCCCCATCCCCATGCCTGCTCCCATAGCTGGCATAAATTATATTGACCATTACATCCCATATAGGATGAACATGGGCTTTTATTGACCATTACAGCCCATATAGAATGGTATTGGTAAGTCATGACATTTTTTCTGTGTTGTTATGTGCAATTCTCGCCCATTTGTGTTCTTGCATTCACTTTCTGAATTTCTAGAATGTAGTGGAATTCACCTAGTCAGGCCCAAAACCCCCACCACTGCACCTATGGGCATTTATTTCAAATTTTTCTCAACCTCTAATTAAGCCTGCCCTAAGCATAGAATAATCTATTTTATATTGCTTTTTGGAGTTAGTTTGCTAAATATGGTTGAGGAATATATTCTAAGAAGGAAGTCAAAGAAGATTATTAAATCTAAAAATGAACCCATTGGGCCATTTGAGCCCACTGAATAAGAAATCACCAATATGTTCCCACAGAACATACATCATGTGCACACACTTGTAATTGTATGCCCCCTACTTAATTCTATCAAATGTGATGGGATACCAGGCAAATCAGTATACAAAGTTTTGGGATATCACCACAGGGAGAACTGGTATCAGCTCTTCTGTGTGTCTGCATCTCTGGATCATGACCTTCAGTTCATGGGCCTGGCCACCAGGACTTCTGTAGGGAACAGAGATGTGGGGAGGGTCCCCATCTCCAGCTTCACAAAAGCCTAATGAGCTTAGCTGTAGAACCTGCATACCTGGGCCTGCTATCTTTTTTAAATTTCAGATTTGATTGAACTATTCAGTGGCACTTTTTAATCCCGTATTAATTTTAGTACTATTTTTTCTATGCTGCTGAAGAACACCATTGGAATTTTGTGTGTTTGAGGGTCCTCCAAGAGGTGCTCACAATGATCATGGAAGAGAAACAGACCCAAATGACAGCAAGGTGTACTGTATATACATTTGCCAAGGTGTTGAGTAATATTCCTGAAACATACAGAATTGTAAACCAATATTGCTTGAAATAGAAACAGAAAGTGTTATGATGAACATGGGTGTACATATATCTTATATATACCTATATTAATTGCAGCACTATTTACAATAAGCACCATCTCGACATAACCCTTGTATTCAATAATAATGATAACATAAAATGTGGTACTTATACGCAATGAAATACTATTCAGCTATTAGAAAAGATTAAATTTTATATGTATCATTATGTATGGAATTGGAAGAAATCACCCTAAATGAAGTCAGTCAGAAAGTGAAAGATCAACATCAGATGATTTTGCTCTATGCTGATTATAAAGAAACCTATAAAGGGATTAATTTCCCTGAGGCAGGATCAATAGAACTGGATAAGAGAGGTGAGAGGCTGGTTAGTATGCTCTGCAACTATAAAATAATGATTTGGATACTGATGTAAACTAAAAAGTAACAGGGAAAAAGAGATATAAAGGCAATTAGATATTATTAGAGGGTCAGTTAGTGATCATTTCAGGAGAAAATAGGGGTGTAAAAATGTTTGGCAAGTGATTTGTGGGGCGGAAGTGTTTGGCAAGAAAGAGGCTGAGCAAGAATTTTGAGGCCAGATTGGGATGGACCTGAAGATTCCAGTGCAGATATTTGGGGATTGTGCAGGCAAACCAGTCCTTAAAGTTGTTGAAGCAGATGAGTTCACAGCTCATGTAGCTTGACTTGGTGATTGAGTAGCTACACAAATAACTAGCTTAATGAAATGTGCAACTTAACAAAAATTCAAGTCTGTGTGTTAAAATTGAATTCTGCAGACATAAAGCAAATGATGCATTTTCTGATCCCTCTTTATCTTTTGCTTCTTTATACCTGCAATTTTGTCACTTAAAAACATTTCTTCTTTTTAAATTTCTCCCTCCTATTAATGGATATACAACATGCTCCTGGTGTCTCATCTCTGGGCCTCCAACCCTACAGGACATTCCTGCTTCATGTCTGTTCACCAGTCCTGGAGAGAAGAGGCATCATATATGGGCGCCAGGGGGCATCCAAAATTGGGGGTATGTTGATCCAGAGACTTACAGACATGGGGCAGAGCTGCTTCTTGCTCTCCCTGTGCCCAGCCGCTCATGAGGCACCCAGGAGGGATGGTGGGTTCTAGCCCTGGCCCGCCACCCCAGCAGAGCCTCACAACTAGCCAGACAACGCCCCCCACTCCATGAGGGCCACCATTTTCCACATCCTGACGGACTTCCCTCTCGTCAGAACTCCACCCAGCAGACGCAGGCCTATCACAGTCCGGCTCGCAAGGCCGCTTGCGGCTGTGCAGTTTATCAATAAATGCCATATTTAGAGGTGACTACAAGAGTATGCCACCCGCACAGCAAACCTGGCAAGCTTCCTGCGCAGTATTTGATATGCTAAATACCAGTAACAATTATATTAGTTCATTCCTATGACCTAATATACTGGTTTGAGGCTTGTTATGTTCCTGGAGCAAGCAGATGCCCTTGGGCTCTACTAGCATGAGACAGGTCATATGGAGATATTACTGGTGCCCGCTCGAGCAAACAGATGATGAACGGGAAGATAGTGATAGTGATAGTGATCATTTTTGTTCCCTTTAATAACAGTAACAAGAATTTGCAGGATCTGTTGACTATTGCTAAGGAGAGTTGCGGGTTTCACTTGCAATATATTTTGGAGATGAATTTAAATATTTTGTGGTAGGGAAATTTCTCTTTTATGACTAATCTTTTATCAAAAAATACCTCTTATGACTTTATCTTTATGACTCAGGTGTGAGGATTCACAAAGCTATTTTAATTCATATACAAATCTTATTATTAGGAATGGCATCAGGAAATTAATAAATATCTTCCTTAAGGGATTGTACATATTCCATATTATTTGTAACATTCACTTGATCACTTGACATCCTGTTATTCGTCAATTTGCTCAAGCGGGCACCAGTAATATTTCCATTTGATCCTATCACGTGCCAGTGTAGCCCAATGGCATCTGGTTGCTTCAGGAGTACAAAGAGCCTCAAACCATTCATTCAAGGTCTTGACGAAGAAGTCTTAACATCTTGTAGGTGGGCGGCCATGTGATCTTTTGACATCCCGTGGTATCCAGTCAGTAACGGCTCTAGTCCAGTGGTCGTCTCCAAATCGCATTACATCTCCAGCCCATCTAATTTTCGATGCCTTGGCAAGCGAGACAGCGTCGCTGACTCTGGAACAGTGACGGAGATCAGAGCTCTGGATTCCTTCTTTCACTTGAGTGAGGCGTGATATTCCAAGCATAGCTCTTTTGATTCCTCTCTGGGAGACCCGAACAGCATTCTCATCCCTGCGTTCGTATGGCCCAGGTCTCTGAGGCGTATGTTAATGCAGGGAGAACGGTGGAGTCAAAGAGATGTGACCGGAGCCGGAGGTTCTTTGCCTTTTTAGCTATTTCTTTGATGCCTTTGAAGGCATTCCATGCCGCTTTCTTCCTCCTGTGCAGCTCAGGTTTTAGGTCGTTCATCATGTTGAATTCTTGACCTAGGTATACATAACTGCTGCATTCAGAGATGTTTGTTCCATTGAGTGTGAATGGGGCCTCTGGAACTAGTTCATTTCTCATAAACATAGTTTAGCTGAGATTCAGCTGTAGACCTATCTTTCCACATTCTTGGTCAAATTCAGTCAGTATTTGTGCTGCTTGGCTAATGTTTGGTGTTTTTAGAACAATGTCATCAGCGAAGCGAGGTGATTTATTTGTGACAGTCTATCTTCACTCCCATTCCTTCCCATTCTAATTGTGGCATGATGTTCTCAAAGGTGGCGCTGAAGAGTTTTGGTGAAATGATATCACCCTGCAGAACTCCTCTTTTTGACATTGATGATCACTTCTTTGTAGAATGGTGAGATCCTGGTGGTGAATCTGTAATACAGCTCACAATGGATCTTGTTGTATTGAAGCGCCCTGTTTGGCTAGGGCTTCAATGACTGCTTCAGTCTCCACAGAATCAAAGGCTTTCTTTAAATCAATGAGCGTGAGACAGAGTGGCATCCTGAACTCCCTACAAACTTCAATGAGCTTGGTTACCATGTGGATTTGGTCGATTGTGCTGAATACTTTTCGGAAGCCAGCTTGCTCGCATATTTGCCCTTCATCTAATGTTCTTTCAATCCTGCTCAGATTGCAAATCCAAGCTTGCAAAGCAGTGCAGAGAGGCGATAAAGGAAGATCTCAAAGAGAGAAGAGCAGAAATACTGGAAGATGCAGCAGAAGCCAGGAAAAGCATTCGCAACTCCCGCCTGTCCTTCGCCAACACTAAGACCAAGATGAGTGCCCTCCAACGTCCTGATGGATCTATCACATCTTCAGAAAGGCAATGGACAACATTATCCATGACTTCTACTCAGATTTCTTTGATAGCCACGTCCACCTGCCCACATACCAAATTCCTCAGGATGGATATATGTCGTTCCCAACGTTCTCCCTTCTGAAATCCAACATGCCATTTCATCAGTAAAGAAGGGAACAGAACCAGGCCCTGATAGTCAGACCCGAACACCTGAATAATCTGCCTTCAGTACTTATCAATACACTGGCTTGGCTCTTCACACGCTACCTGTCCGAATGCAAGGTGCCCTCCCATTGGAAAATCAGCAGGACAGTTCTACTGTTCAAGAAGGGGGACATTCACGACATCGGCAACTATCGCCCCATCTGCCTGTTGTCTGTCATCTACAAGCTGTACACTTTCGAGTCATCCTGAACAGGATTGGCAGAACATTAGATGTATGGCAACCATGCGAGCAAGCTAGCTTCTGAAAAGAATTCAGCACAATCGACCATATTTGTAACATTATTCAATCGTAAATTGTGCGTAACTGTGTACTAAGTGTGAAATTATATAAGATACAATCTCTGATTTTATATAACAGAGGGTTAAGTTAATTTTCTTCACTAGTGAAAAATATTCTAGTGTCCAAAGAGATAGTAGAGCATGTAAGGCCCATGCCTAGCATGAGGCTGATCTAGATTCTATCCATGACACTATATGTACTGTTCCCCCAAACCCTGACCAGAGAGACCCTTGAGCACAAAGCCAGGAATAATCCCAGAGTACAACCAATTGTGACATTCCAAAACCCCCCAAATAAAATAAATTTTTTATTTTAATTTTAATTTATTTAATTTAACTTTAATTCACATTACGTATGAATATGAATTAAAGAATATAAATGAATTTTACTTTAATTTTAAGTCATTTAATTTTACTTTAATTTTTATTAAAGAATTCCCTAAATTTAGCAACACACGATGACAGAAACATTTAGTTAATAAGAGTGTAATCTCAGTATTTTAAGTTCTTTTATTTGAGGTTTTATATGTCTTTGTGCTCTATGTATATTCACTCCCAAACTTTTCTTTGTTCTGGTATAGAAGGAAACTGCTGTATATTTCTTCCTAAGGCATATACTGCAAGTATTCTGTGAGTCAGGAAAACACTAAGGAGTTCCAAGTTTGACAAATCTTTCCAGAAGGAAAAAAAAGTCATCAGGGCCCTAAGACTCCACGGAAGCAAAGAGAAGAATTCATTTTTATAAGCGTTGTTGCATAGTTTTTTCCAACTGTGTCAGTTTTATGAATTGCATCTGTGTATGGATTCAGATGGTTCATCAGAGAGAGTATCAAGGCTTTAGAACTTTCAAGAAGAATTTAAATATTGAGATGGAATTACACTGAATTCAAATCCGATTTCAGATGGATTAATTTCCATGTGGCAGTAGATAGCATACCTGGCAGTATATAATAGCTGAGTATCACAACTACTTTATTAGGGAAAATGGAGCAATGATGACAGCAAAAAGACTCACTTTAGTATTTCCACTGCATACTACATATTAAGTAATTTTCGTGGTTCCATAGATGGAGCCCAGAGCGCATACAGCAGAGGAGTGCTCTCTGTAGCTGAGCCATCTCCCTGACCCCTACTTTGTTGGGTTTATTCATAACCTGTTTCAGTTAGAGTGAAGAATTCTATGTCTCTTACCTAGAATTCTTCAAAGACAGAGATTTTTTAGCAGAATATAGGTCCAATTGTTTTGTATAAAGTTAAATTTAAAAAAATCCCAATATTAGAAAACAGAGTAGAAGTTTTAAGATATAAGAACAGTAGTGATTTGGTGAGTGTTTTAATTATGACATTATCTCTGGCTATTGGTAAGAAAATGAACTATCAAAAATATATTCATTTAAGTTAAGCTTGTGGGTGGAAAAAAACAACTTTATGGTCATTAACCTCTAAGGAAAATTCAGCTTGTCTTTCAACAACTAATGTAGTTAACAAACCATAATGGTATTAATGACTGTCATTAATGGGAGGGTTTCTTAGAAATAATAAAAGCAAATTCTTTATGGTTTTAAATTTTATTGTTTCACACCCAGCAGTGCTCAGGGCTTCTTCTTCCTGGCTCTGTGCTTAGGGGTCACTCCTGGATGGAATCGGGCTGGTGGACTGCATGACCAGACCTCAACCTCTGTACCACCTCCTGGTCCCCAAATCATGAAAAATTTTAGTCACAGTAACTAGAGTAGATATTTAAAAACACAATATACTCACCACTACTTAAAACTTACAGTAGTGACTAACCCAGCTATTAGTTCTTACAGCCCAAGGTGGCAACTTATTTTATCCCAAATTGAAAAATAATTCACTAAGCACTTGTGGAATATGGGTGGCCTCTGCCATGCTTTGCATTCAGTTGTGTGCATTTTAGAAACCTGGCTCTGAGAAGACAATCCGTGTTGTGACACCTTGGGAAGCTCACCTCCAGGGCAGTGGTTCTGCTGTCTGAGCAATGCCTGAAGGGTTCTTTTAGACCTGAAGTTCAGTTCAGCCCCACCAAGTCTTACCAATCAGTAAGTTCATCTCCCCAGTCCCTGTTCATCAACCCCAAACTTTCTGCATGTCTGGCTTCTGCTTCTTGCTTTGTATTATGGAGATGCCCAGAGCCTGCTGGAATCCCAGGCAGGTGGGCCACTGGGCAGTGGCCAAGTCCACTTTTACCCCTGGAAATGGAGAAAGCTGACACACTAGCTGGACCCTGAGGACAGTATCTGAAGCTGGGGGTAGGTAGAGCCTCGAAGGGACACTGCAACAATGGTGGAGGCAAGTGGTCACTACAGGGGAGAAGGAGGTTCTGGACGGTAAAGCGAGGTGCCTGGAACATCCGGGTATTGCAAAACATATCAAGAGAAAAAGGGTGCCTGCCCTTCTTAGAAGCAGGCTGGATGGGAGGGAAACTGAGGACATTGGTGGAGGAAGTGAACACTGGTGAAGGTATTGGTGTTGGAACATTGTACACCTGAGAGCCAGGCATGAATAACTTTGTAAATCACAGTGCCTCAATTAAAAAATAGAAGAGAAGACAAAATGCAAAGTGGAGTAGGGCAGATAGAAACAGCCTGGATGGGGACAGAACCTCTTCTGATTTTCTGAGTTCAAGCAGTGTCTCTGCCCAGGACAACTCTGTGGCAGGGCTGACTGATGGACAACACAGATGACTGTCCGAGATGTCTGTGCAGAGTGTGGGTCAACCTAAGGAATGACAACACAGCTCCATGAGTTGGGCAGGGCTGGCTTGGACCCTTTCTTTGCTAGTAAGCCCAGGTCTCAGATCTCAGCTCTGTTGTTGAGAATCACTCCCAGGGACAGTTGTATGGGGAGTCCAGTGGAAGACATGGGCCACAGCTTCAGGGACCTGAGCCATACAGGCAGCATCTCCTGGTCCCAAGCACTGCAGGGGGTAGAGAAAGCTGGTCCCGGGACTTCAGAGCAGCTGTAGGACTGAGAAACTCACCCCTCTGTGCTGCAGTGACCCCCAAGATTCCTCTGGATGAAACAGAGAAAATGTGCCTGCACTCACATTAGGCCACTGAGCCCTGCCCTTCCCTCCTCTCCCAGGGCTGACCTTGCACTGTGGTTTGCACTCATTGGCTTTGCACAGGCTCCCTCTGCTGGGTCAGTCCCATTGTCTGATCTCTTTCTGTGCTCTGCGGACCCTTTAGGTTGCCCATAAAGGCAATTCCCCTGGAGCTCCTCTGACACCTTGTCAGTATGTTTCATTTCTATGAGTGTGCCAGTAGTAGGGGTTCTTCTGTTGATTGTTTTACTTGTCCAGATGTGCAGATTTGGGTGTGTGTGTGTGTGTGTCTCAAGCAATGCTCAGGGTGCCTGGGGACATTCCTGGAGGTATTTGGCCAATAGGGGTCAGTGGGTGTGGGGGATTAAAGCTAGAGCCCAAAGAGGTGATGGTGCCAGTGTTGGGGACAATCTCCCCATGTTGCTCAAGGTCCCCAAGGGCTACTCCTGCAGTGGTGGGTGGGTACATGCGCTTCCTGAGTTCACATTCTGTTGGAGCCCTGGTGACCTGGCTATCCAACTCCAGGATGTTCTGATTCTTTTATTTATTTATTTATTTATTTATTTTTTGCTTTTTGGGTCACACCTGGGAATGCTCAGGGGTTGCTCCTGGCTCTGCACTCAGGAGTTACTCCTGGCAGTGCTCAGGGGACCATATGGGATGCCAGGGATTGAACCCTGGTCTGCCGTGTGCAAGGCAAATACCCTACCTACTGGACTATCACTCCGGCCCTGATGTTCTGATTCTTTTTACAACATCTTGTTTCTTAGGAGTTTCAAGAAAGAATGAACAGGGTTTAAGTGTTTTCTTCCTTTTTTAAATTTTATTTGCCACACCCAGAGGTGCTCAGGCATCACTCTTGGCAGACTCAGGGGACCGTGAGGGATGCTGGGTACTGAATCAGGTTTGGTCGTCTGGAAGACAAGCACTTTACTGTACCATCACCCAGGCCCTGAGTTTAAGTTTTAAATGCCAATGGCTGACATGCCCAAGGCATGTCACTGATTGTCGAATGGCTGACGCTGTAGACCATTCACCCCAGCCTACTGGAATGCTCCCCCAGACATGTTTATTTGATTCCCTGTCACCCGAATCAGGTTTTACTCTGTTTTCCTCTTTGAAAACTGTAGAACCTCCTTCATTCTTCAGTTTTGGTATTTTGAAATTTGCTAACAGTGTAAAGCCAGACAAAAGCAACCCTTAGTACAGCTTTGGGATGTTTCAGAACTTTCCTATAGGCTTTGATTTGTTTCACTGCAGTTTGGGAGAATTAACATGCTCAGAGTTTAACTGTACTGTTCAAATAAAGGGGTGAGCAGCTTGTGTACGTGGCAAATGCCACCTGTTCTGATATTTGTCAATGTTCTACAACTAGATTTTCTTCTATTTTGCCAGGAACCAGAGGTGAATAGATTTGTCCTGAGAGTCTTTGTTCAGATACGTTGCGGGGCGAACAGACTAGCTTTTGGGGAAACATGGCTGTATTCCACACTCATCTGTAAGTGCCGGAAGCACCGCCCGTTCCTGATTCATAGCTGCATAAAAGCAACATGGACAGAACTGATTTTTTCTTATAAGTACAAGGACTATAGTTAATGTTTAACAAAATATTCACCTAGAGGCTGGAGAGCTAGAACAGTGTGTAGGTCTCTTGCCGTGTGTGAAGCCATTTTGGTTCCATCCCTGGCAGCTCTTATGTCTGCTGAGCATTGCCAGGAGTGATCCCTGAGTGCAGAGTCAGGAGTCCCTAAGCATTGCAGGATGTGGTCCCTAAACAAGCACCCCCATCCAGAAATCCCAATTCCCAAACTATTTAGCAGGAATAAGTTAAGAAGCGGGAAAAATTAAAGCGGCAGTCTAAGATAATAGATGTGGAAAAAAGGAGGCCCAAACGTCAGCATGAAATTGTACTAAGAATTACTTAGATCACAAAATCCGGAGAGCGCTTATCAATATATTTGAGAAATGAAAACATTTACAAAAGGAGGAAATTAATTCTTGTGGATACGGTGCTGAAAGGTCTCGGGAAGAAAAAAATTGAGGCACCATTAGCTATGTTCCTGGGAATTGCAGTGGTCCAGTGTTGGTTGACTTTAAGAAGTTAAAGATTTGGAAGTATGTTAATTTCCTTGAGAATTCGTCACCACAAACAGCGTGGAGACCACATAACTTGTCTATTTTTGCCGAAAGAAGTATTAATTTTAGAATTGTATCAAATTCAAAGTGAATTTGTCTTTATTATTCTCTCTCTCCGTCTGGTCTGACTGTCTCTGTCTCTGTCTCTGTGTGTGTCTGTGTGTGTGTGTCTGTGTGTGTCTGTGTGTCTGTGTGTCTGTGTGTGTGTGTGTGTGTGTGTGTCTGTCTGTCTCTCTCCCACACCCGGTGGTGCTAAGGGCTTACTCCCCATTCTGCTCTCAGGAACTACTCCCGGCGAGACGGGGGCGGGGGCCTTATGGGGTGTCGGACAGAGACCCAGGTCAGCGCGGGGCAAGGCCAGCGCCTGACCCGCTGCGCTGTGGCTCCGGCCCAGGCCCTCGCTCCTAGTTAGTTTCCATTCTTGCCTCTGCCGGGGGTCCAGAATCCCGGCGCGAGGGCAGACCGCTTTTTCCCGGGGCCGGGCCCCGAGCCGGGGACCCCCGCGGTTCTCCGCGCTCGCCCTTTCACCGGGCGCCCCAGCCGCCCCTGCGGCTCCGCGGGGGCTCGCAGGCTCCCTGGGCGCGCGCGGGCGTGTGGGGAGTCTCGGCCGCCCCCGGTCCCGGGACCCCGCGTGTGAGCCCCACGGGGGCGGCGCCGCCGGACTCGAGCCCGCTGCGGTCACTAGTGGGAGCTGCGGAGGCGGCACGGAGCGCGCGGGCCACGGCGCTGGGGACCGGCCGGCTGCCTGCGGGAAGGTGCGGGGTAAGGCGGGGGCCGCGGGGGTCGCGGGGGTCGCGGGGGCCGCGGGGGGCCGCGGGGGTCGCGGGGGTCGCGGGGGCCGCGGGGGCCGCGCTCTGTGTGGGCCGCGGGACACGTCGGGGACACGCGCTCGCGCTGCGGGGACGCGGTGGGGTGCGAGCGGCGCGACCGCCAGGAGCCCCAACTGGGCGCCCCCGAAGTGATCGCGGCTAAGGGGGCCCCGGGAGCAGCCGGGATGGGGCGCCCCCAGGAGTTGCGGAAACTGGGCGCCCGCGGAGTGGCCGGGATGGGGCGCCCCGGGAGTAGCCGAGCTGGCGCCCGCGGAGTGGCCGGGATGGGGCGCCCCCGGGAGTACTAGGTCGGGGCGCAGCGGCGAGAGCAGCCGGGAACTAGGCACCCCTGAAGGTAGCCGGAACATGGCGCCCCGGCCGTAGCCGCGAACTGGGCACGCCGGGAGTGGCCGGGACCGAGCGGGGACACGGGCCGAGCAGGCAGGTCTGGGCGCTCGGGGCGGGGAGCGCGGCCACCTGCCCCCTCGGCACAGGGCGGAGAGCGCGGCCACCTGCCCCCCTCGGCACAGGGTCGCGCGCGCTCTCCCCCGCCCGGGGCGATGGGCTCGGTCCCTGCGGCCGCCTCCTGGCCCCCACCTCCTTTCCCACGTCGGGACCCTGCTCTCAGCACCCCAGGGGTCCCCCGCGGCTTCGGCTGACCCTGCGCCGCCCTCCCGCGCGGGGACAGTGTCCATGTACTCCGGGCCGCGCTCTTGGGCTCAGCCCGCCCGGACGCTGCAGCACAGAGGTGGCCGGACAGAAGCGGCAGAAGAGCGAGGATATGAAATTGCCCCTAGTATTGCAAGGAGATTCGCGGGACGTTCTTGGGACGCAGAAGTCCCCGATGCTTCCTGAGTCCGGGAAAGAAATGCAAAAGTCCCCATTCATCACGAAGTGACTTGTAAAAATTCTACCCATGCAGGATTCTGGCGCTTGGGAACTTTCAGACGGTTCTCCTTTCTCTTGCACGTATTTTTAAAGTTCTAGCGAAAGCTCTCCTAATTGTTGCTTTAGGGAAATTATGGGAATGCCCAGTGTCCCCGGGGACATTTGCCTTTAAGAAAATTCTCAGTCGCTGTACTTTAATACTACTTCACACTCTGCTGAGCAAGAAGAATTATTTCTAACTGCAAAGAAAATAGGGAAGGATTTGTCAGTCATTTTAAAACTTGAGACATTCAAGCGATTAATAATTTGGGGGGGCGAACTTTCACTACAAGGGTGCTTTGAAGGATATTACATCTTAGTAAAATATGGAAGTTCTTACAAAGGTAGATCCTTGGGGTGTGCAAAGAAAGGCTGTGTGCTGCAAGCCAGTGTCACTTGTGATGGCTTTTTAGGGCAAACATAACTGGCAAATTAATTGCTCTGATTTTCACTGTTTGCTTTAGTCATGCATAATGTCCCTTTGTATTTTGCAGAATGTGACCGGGGGCTACAAACCTTGATACAGTGTGTTATTTGTCCAATCTGAATTACCATTTAGAAAGCCACCCTTTCCTCTTGGGCACAAGATTTAACTTGATATGATCTCACCGCCTGCCTGGGTTCTGGGGTCTGCTAAATGGATTTTAATGGCACTGATTTGTGATTTTAAATCAAAATGTTGGTTTTGGGGGAATTTAAAGCTTGATTTATGTCACGTTAGTTAATCATCACTGTTTATGGAAACTATACCACCTTGGCGGCCAGGTGCTGGGCGGCGTTGGCCTAGGCAGGGAGTCTGGAATTCTGTTAGACTATTGTTCCAAAATGATAGACGTGACTCTCATGGGGCATTCATACATGCGCTTTCAGACATTCCAGCCTCCATGGGACATTGAGCCAAAGGAGATTTACAGTCTTCCTCACCAATGTTAAAAACTGTACAAGTTGGTAAACTGTAAAGAGTTTAAATTATTTTTTCTAACAGTAATCCTGATATGTGTTTGTTTGTTTGGGGGCCACACCTGACGATTCTCACGGCTTACTCCTGGCTCTGTACTCAGGAGTCACTCCTGGTGGTGCACTTTGGACCGTATGGGATGTTGGGATTGCACTTGCCTCAGCTGTGCATCAGGAATACGCCCTGCCTGTTGCACTATTGCTCTGGCCCCAGTAATCCTGATTTTCCAACCGGTGTCTTGAGAAGTGCAGGCCATTTAGGTAGGCCCCACACTCTGAGCCGACTCTGAGCCCAGCACGCGGCTCCTATTTATCAAGCGAATCTAACATCAGTGTTATTCAACTCCCACCTGGGGATGCTCTTGCTAGCTTTCCTCCGCGCCCTCTCTGCCTCTGGCCTCTGGTGCTCCTCCCCTCTATTTCTTCACCTCTCAACCCCTTCATCTACTCACTTTTCCTCCTTGGTTTATTTTCTTACTGAGTTGAGAAGCGGTTTCTTTCCTGTCCTTATCTGGAGGTCATTAACCCCACACAGTGTGCGATAGATATCAGAACTCCACATTCCTCCAAGCATGATCTGCTCTCTTCACTTTGTCTCTAACTTGTGCTACTAATTCTATATTGTTGCTCAAGGGAAAATACTTTTACTTGATGTTCCGTCAGATCATAGATGTTGGGATGAAAGTCTCTAAGGAGGCTTCTCATTGCAGACTATCAAAATTAAAGATGGATAGCATGAGAACCAACGAGCTTGCAAACCTGGAATGATCAAGACAGCGCGTGGAGTCTGAGTGAGACCCAGACTGCCACAGAGCTTGTCATTGCACTCACTCATGCTGGTCTCACTTCGCTGAAGTGAATGAATTTGTATATTATTAGGCGCTCCCAGTCATTATCTAAGATAGTTATTTTTAATCTCAGCCAATAAAGGACTGCAGAAGTTAATCAAATTGGGATAAGTGATAACACTCATTATACATATCCATGTAGATTTACTTCAAAAGTAAAAGAAATTTAAAACACTTTTCTTTAAAAGTAAACACTCCTTTTAGACATTGGATCTTGAATGGGCACGAAGCATTGTTCAGGATGCACACATTGAACACTCCTACTTGCAGGAAGGGTTTATCTCTCTGCACTTGTGTTTTCTCCTCTAGACCTCTGTGTGTGTTGATGGTTCAAAATGGATGCTTGGACCAGATTAGTTGCTCTTTTGTTGAAGGAAAGATGGTCTTTCCTTCTGAAAACCATCTATTTAACTCCAAGTACAACTGCACATTATCTGTTTTATATATTAGACTTCTCTCAGAGCTTTTCTTTGAAAAAAAGACAAGGCACTCTTTGGAAAGCTTAAAGATCGCTTGAGGTTTTCCAATCTTTCCAATTTCTGCACTTCTAAATCAAGGTAGTTTCTAGCTTTTAAATTTGGGGATAGTTTGTATAAGGATAGATGGAGAAATTGATTCTGCCACGCAGGTGCTAATTTAGGTTTCCTTCTGCTGAATTGAATGAGAAATCGAGATAATGGTGTGGTAGTTAATCACGGCAGGTCAAGAATCTGGGAAGGATGAGGCCAGGCCAGGAAATACAGGTTCAATGAAATTAATAACACCACGGAAGACAACACTTTTTATAGAATAGTATTTGCACCCAGAGGTAATGGAATCCCAGGGACCTCTTACAAAGGGTTTGGGGCTGACTATGGTGCTCTGGACCACCCGACCCCCTATGGTGTTGGGATGCAAGGGCTGAACTTGAGGTTCATGGTAGACAAGTAGTCAACCACTTGAGCTATCTCATCATCCCTTGGAAAAATACACCACATTAGGCATAGATTTTGGAGAAGGAAAGATTCAGGAGTGGTATTTCATTATATTCTTTAGTTTCTACCATGAAAAAGTGGAATGAGCTGTAGGATAGTGTAAGTCTACAGAGGTAGCAAAGGATGATACCAAGCACATCCGTACTTGCCATGACCTACCTGTTGAATGATCTTAAATGTGTTGACTTTTACTTGGCACTTGGAATGTGACCTCTCGGACATTATTCCCTACTGCTTAGACCCGGCAGCTATCAGATGCAAGGTGCTTACTGTCATTGAACTTCTTGTAATGTGACCCAATGCACAGCAAATGAAGTGAGTCATTTCTGATAGTAAAATAAATTGTGGGGAAGAAAATCAAGTAGGCTGATGAGATGACAGTGAACAGCTGTACTTCCTGGGTATTGGATGATTCTGGAGACCCTCAAAGGATGTGTCTCTATGAAACAAGACGTGAGCTGCTTGACCCTGGGAATGTTGAGGGAACACTAGGGATATTGCTACAGTGGCAACAAATGTACACACATGTCAGGAAGGCTGGTTAGGGCAGTAAGGAAATGGTAAGACGGAGGACAGTGAGCTGGTCAAGCACATGCTATGAAGTATGTCTTTTAATATTTTTAGGACACATCCAATGGTTTACAAGGATCACTCCTGGCAAGGCTCAGGGAGCGCATGTGGTGCAGGGTATCAAACACTGGTTGGCCACATGCCAGGCAAGTGCTTTTCCTGATGTATTCTCTGGCACCTGAAGCATATAGTTTATTCCTAATATATGTTGTTCAACCATCCAGTTTTGTTTATCTATTTAGTTGGGGCTTGGGGCTGCACCTGGTGATGCCTGGTGCTGTTGCTGGCACTGTGCTCAGGAGTGATCCTTGCAGTGCTGACGGGGCCGTCTGTGGATGCCAGGAATCAGGATTTTCTGAAGTGGTAGCATGCAGAGTGGGTCCCACTCACCTCCCTTTATGATAGAGCCCCCAGGTGGATGTCTATAGTGGAAGCAACAGTGTCTGAAATCAGTGTCTGAAAGCAGTTTGCTTTGTACCAGGATGGAATCTGGATAGTCTAGTGTGTATTCTTAGCACCCAACAAGACTGACTTCATTTCTTTCTTCATTCCTTTTCCACATTGCCACAACCCACTGATTCTAGACTTGCTTTTATTTCACTTAATTTTAATTTGTTTCGATGTCACACTCTGAGCTGCTCCCGGCTCTGTGCTCAGGTTGCTCCCAGATGTGCTATGGGAATGGTGCCTTGCTGGAGAAGAAACCCGGCCCCCAACGTGCTGAGTGGCCAGCTCTCAGAACCAGTGCTGTGACTCAGAAATTTCAGAGCCCAGCCCCTTAACCCAAACCTTGATGTGAGAAAAAGCCTCTTTGTATCTTGGGTATCTCCAGGCTTACATGATTCTAAAGTTTGTCCTGGCAAGTATTGCAGATGGTTCTTTAGAATTGGGAGTGGTCTGTGGATGACCTTGGGCATGCTTGGCTCCCTTACTAACAGCTCGTCATTTTATATAAGGATTTGTTCCTGTTAAATGGGAAACAAAGGAGGTCAGAGGGATAGTACAGGAGTAGGGTGCTTGCCTTGCACCTGAATGCAGAGCCAGGAGGAGGAAGGGAGCCTTGACCAGTGCTTGGGGTGACACAAAACCTTTTTTCAAAAGATAATGAAGAAGCTGAATTCCTCTAAGCAGGGTGATGGAGGGCGGAGTGTCATTTTCAAATGCCCCTTAGTTTTGAAAATTGTTCATGCTTCCTGAGAGACTTCCCTGTGAAGTCCGTATTGTTCCGTCTGGATCTCATCTGTCATTGGTTCCTAGGCCTTTGCGACGGGCTAGTACCTTGTAGGCGTTCAGCAATTACTTGGGCAGTGCAGTTGGATAGTGTGTTGGAGACAGATGATTTGAGTTTTGATTCTGTTGACTTTTTCTTGTCTCAACCTCATCTGCTTATCTGTGCCTTCCACTGGAGGAGATATTAAGCAGCAAATTTGGAAATGAGTTTTCTGGAGTTTGTATTTACTCATTGGCTAGAGGAAAAGACACAATCTAACTTATCTCCTCATAACATTTTTCGTCTGGCTGTCTTGAGATAAACATTTGAGTCATTTTTATAGCAGCAAGATAGAGAGGGGTTTACACAAGGACAGATACATCTGCTACTAGTTAATTTGTTGGTTTATGAATCTAAAATGATTTCTAGGAAGTCTGAGATGATGGTGTCTTTGTTCACGTTAATCTCCTGATAGAAATCAGTGAATTTATCTAACTAAAACAGGACCTTTTTGTCAGCTAGTTTATTGGCTTAAGCTTCCAACTTGATTGTGTGTGTACCGTCCACATGTGTAATTTTATAGTGTAACTGACTTTTCCCCCGTACATTAATGCACATGTATTTATGGGATTGCATTTAGAGCCAGTACAGTGAAGGCACAATGGCTCCCTAAGGATCCTTATTTGGGGTTAGAGTTGGGGTTGAGCAGGGTGCGAAGCTCCCTGTGATGTCAAGGATCAGGTCCGTGATGAGGCCTAGAGAGGCAGTGAATGGGGCAGGTAGTCAAGGCAGGACCCCTGTTTGCTGGAGAGCACCAGAAAGGAGAGATCTGTGGCAAAACTGCACCTTTTCAGGCTCTTTAGAAACATTTCCCAGTGACACAAATAATACCTCTTTTGTAAGGAGAATGGAACATTGCATGCAAACTTATAGGAAATAAATTCTTTATATCATTGTTTGAAATGAATGTGTTTGTGGGCCAGGGCAATAGTACAGCTGGTCAAGTGCTTACCTTCCATGCTGCCAACATTGGTTCTAGCCACTGCACCCTGTATGGTCTCTGAGCCCACCTGGAGTGATCCTTGAATGCAGAACCAGGCGTAAGAAAAGCCCTAAGTATGGCTGGGTGTGATCCCTCAACCCCCTACTTGAAATATACCGTCCCCCAAAATTCCTAGACAAACTCATGATTTTACATAGGCTGTGCTCGCACATACACACACACAGAGAGAGTCTTTTAATAATTTTCTTGCATGCATTGTTTTTGTAATTCAAAGCAAAAATGCGGTGACATGTTAGCTAGTTGTGTTTTTCACTGGCTACACACTGACATCACTCTGTACATCAGTCTATTGATTTTGAAACTACTTATTGCATAATCTGATAGTTGACACTCAAAAAGATTTTTTCATTTCTAAATTGCTTATTGTTTTTATTAGGAATTTTTAAAAGTTAAGTAGAAATGAAAAAGAAAATGACATGGTTGATAATCTGATCATATAAATAAATTTTGCTGGAAGTTGTAGCGAATCTTGGAACTTGCAAGCATAGACACGATCCAATCCCTACAGTTTTTCATTTCATCAAAATCCTCTAAATTTTGTATCAGATAAAATTAGTTAGATACGGGTACAAAAGAGAAACCAACTGGCCATTTTTTTGCTTAATATTTATATTCTAGAAACACTTAGGCTTAGCATCTTTACTTGTTACTTCTACCTGATACAAATGAAGTTAAAAATTGGGGTTTGCGGTAGCAGGAGCTGTGCCCGACTTCAGCTGTGCTCGTCTCTGTGCTCATTCCCCTTCTGTGCACATGTTTTCCTTTGGTGTTCTTGGAGTTCATGGTTCTGTGGAATGCCGGGAGGGCTCAGGCTGCAACACTGTCCAGCTGCGCCTCGAGACTGGCCTGGTTGCTGGCCGTGGAGTCTCTTCTGATTCCCAACTGGTTCTGTGACATTAAGCTTGGTCTTATGTTCCAGGTTCACTGCCTACATAACAGCAGCGACAGTCACATCAATTCTTTCCTCAGTTGTTAGATCACTAGATCACTAGACATCCCGTTGTTCATCAATTTCCTCGAGTGGGCGCCAGTAACATTTCCATTTGACTCTATCATGTGCCAGTGTAGCCCAATGGCATCTGGTTGTTTCAGGAATACAGAGAGCCTCAAACTGTTCGCTCATGGTCTTGACAAAGAAAGTTGTTATAATAGTGAAAATGTTTGGAATGGACAATGCTAGGTCCTTTGTCAATACCAGATACGTGAATGCACGATCCAAGGTATCTGGGAACTGCCAGTGCTTGAAAGCTGCCAATCTTTTAGCGCTGCTTCAGATTCCATGCCTAGTGCTTTTCCACCTTGGTGGCTGCTCTCTTTAGTAGTTGACTTGGTGACAGCAGGGCCCGGCAGATCTGGTGCTGGACCACGCCCTCTCCAAGTTACACCCTTGTCACATCCTGAGCATTTCTGCCTTCTGGACAGCTTTGCATTACACTGATGTGTACCCTGACAATACCCAGAAACGCATTTGACCCTAGGGCTTGTACTTTTGCCTGGCGTATATCATATGATTAATGTTTTTTAGAGTGTGCTTCAGGAAAAACTTAGCCAATGATTGACCAGTCTTTTGTCTCCTGAAAGAAAGGGACAGTTCTTATTGCTAGGACTGTTCCTTTACACGCCATACCTGTCACATAGCTGTGCTGGTTCATGCCCAGCCCCCAAGCCCTCTGTTACTGCGGTCAAGCGAACTCTCCCCCTTCAATACCAGGAAGAAGCTTTCTGTCTGTATTAATATGAATATATTCATATCTTTTCTCCAGACTGAGCCCAAGGTGTACACCACACACACACACACACACACACACACACACACACAGAGCTTTTATAGAGCTTATATTTTTCCAATAATAAAATCTATTTCCTAATGTAAGACTGGGAAATGTGAGATGCCTTTGCTAAATTGGAAGCAACTCTAATTTGTACGGACTCTGCTTTTCTCTTTTTCACTTGACTTTATTTGTATAATGTTCTCAATCCAGGATGTACTGTGATTTCTAGCCTTTAGAGGCTTGGTAATTAACATTTCAAAAGAGCTCCCTTTCTTAACAAATTCACAATTTCAGTGGCGGCCAGAGACAGTATGAAAAGAAAGAAAAAATAGAAGGTGGCATCTAGAATGAGCTGGGAGCGTGAGGTGAGTGTTGGGGAAATTGGAACCACCTGGTCAGTGGCGGCAGCTCTGTTTAGAAGACCTGGGCGGTGACCTCAGGTTGCTGTGCTATGTGCAAGACCATAGCAGCAGCGGGAGCAGGACCGCAGGAGTGCTGTGTAGAATGTGCTGTGCTCGGCTTGCGTGGCAGACGGAACTTGTAGAACACTGAGATAAGTCAGGGGAAGTTAGCCAGGGAAACCTGAATTCTTTTTGTTTTGTTTCGTTTTGGGACCACACCCACTGGGTCTCAGAACTTACTCTTGGCTCTGCACTTGGGGATCACTCTTCGTGTGCTCCTGGGACTACATGGGATGCTGGGGATTTAGTACAGGTCGGCCACAGACAAGGCAAGCGCCCTCCCTGCTGCACTATCTTGTCCTGCGCTGGAATCTTTTTAAGCAACACATACTGTCCGTCTATGGCATGTTGGGGGGACGGCTCTCATAATATACCAATATGGAAAACAAACTTTGTAGCCCTTTTTTTGGTCAGCTACTTTAGAGTAGGAAAAAATAATTGCATATGCATGCTGGGACAATAATGTAGAGTGTTTAAATGCCGATTAGTCTAAGTTTTGCTTTGTGTGTTTCATAGATGATGGATGCTGTGTTGAAACTATCTCCTCAGTGAGTCTTTTTTATCTGAAAATCCTTATTCAACAGTTTTGCATCTTCATCTCATTCAGGCTTAAATAAATAACTCTTTAAAGCCCTCATCTTTAACATCTGTGGCAAATGAAAATATTTAAATTCTTTCTGAAGAGGAAAGCTGTTTTAATTGAATTAAATTAGTTTTTCATGGAAATTTACCTAGAAGCTAGCTTCTGGAACCAATTAAAAATGATCTTTGTATTCTGTGGCATTTAAGTTTGATTATGTTTTTCTTAGTAATTCTCAGTGGACCCGATTCACTCCTAGCTTCACTCATCAAACCCTTGTGATGTTTGTGGGCAAATTAGGCATTTCCTACCCTTAATTATGGTTATTTATGGAATAATGTTTGCTTCCTCCTAAAATATAAGTGGTATGTGAAATTCTTAGTTCTGTAACATAAAATAATATAAAGCTGTTTTAGCATTACTTTAGAGTATGTTGAGGTGAAGATAAAATAGTTATACATATGAACATTTCCCAGCATATCTTTTATAGAATTTGTGCGTTGGTGCTTTCACTAATTAAACAAGATACTGCTGATTACAAAAAATGACAGGCGAGTCCACACTTTTTTGGTATGTGTTACAAACCTTAAGACAATCTTTCAGGCATATCAAAGAGCTTGTGACACTTCATAATACTCAGGTGCTATCTGCTGTTTACAAAGGCAAGATGAAATTGAAAATTGTTCAAAAAAAACTTTGTTTCTGGATTTTTTATTTTTGGCTCTAAAATTTCTTTTTTGTGACGAATAACATCAGAATATGTGCTTAGTACAGGGACCACATTCTAGAAATTTGATTTCTTAATGACTTCATATTTCACTGTACGATTTTAGAAGCCTCGCCTTTTCTCCTACCATCTGAATGCCTGGCTGAGCTCTTTCTCTCTCTGGTCCCCTTGAGCACATATATGCACGTTTGGATTCTTCTTTTCCTCTCCCACCTTACTTTCTTCCCACTTCTTTCCTGCTTTTATCTTTCATTCATTTTTTTTTAACTTAAGTTGAAAGTGCTCTTTTCATTTCTCTTCCCAAGGGCTTAAAACATTTCTAACGCCCCTGAACCTAAAATGTTTCTGTAGTCCTTCACCATTCTCTGGTTGGAGTTTTGACTAAGTGCAATGGGGTAATAATTTGGTATTGTGTAGACATAATCTTAGCACACTGTAGTAAAAAGCAAAGCGTAATAATATCACCAGGTTTGGTTTCCATTTTGTTCCAAAATCACTCGTGAATTAATCTGAAATATTTCTAAGAAATTTTTGTGTTTTAAATGTGTTTTCATGTTATGTAAAATAATTGTAGCTCTTGCTTGCATTTAGACAGTTTACTTTAAAAATATTTTTTTTCATGGTGCTATAATACAATATAAAAATCTTTTTTGAAGGGGCTGGAGCGGTAGGACTTTTGCCTTGCATGCAGCCGACCCAGGTGCGGGTTTGATCTCTGGCATCCCACATGGTCCCCTGAGCACTGCCAGGAGTAATTCCTGAGTGAAGAGCCAGGAGTATCCCCTGAGTATCACCAGTGTGATCCCCCCAAAAAATAAATAAAATCTTTTTTGAAGTATAACAAAAATATTGTTATTTTATACAGTTTTTATCAGAAATGCTCTAGGTCCTATTTTATTGGGTGTTTCAAACCACTATATCCTTTAGTGGTTTGAATGGTGATACTATGACATCATAATTTTTTGATGTATTTAGTAATATGATTTTATATTTAGTGTATATTTATTAATTGTGCTTCCAAGGATCAAAAACAGGGTCTCATGTTTGCAAAGCAAGCCCTCTCTTGCTGAGCTACATCACTGTCATCTAAATTTTTCTTACAGTAGTATATAGCCTGCTATTGCGAATTCCTTTATTGGTTCATTGCTCCTAAACCTAGAGGAGGGTATAATTCACTTGAACCATGATAGGTTACATAGTTGGCTTATGAAAAATGCCTTTCTTACAAAAGAAATTATTGAACTAATTAACTTGATGCCATGTCTGCGAGTTTCTCAGAGACTCACAGACATGGGGCAGAGCTGCTACTGGCTCTCCCTGTGACCAGCTGCTCACGAGGCACCGGGAGGGATGGTGGGTTCTAGCCCTGACCCACCACCCCAGCAGAGCCTCGCAACAAGCCAGACGACCCCCCACTCCACGAGGGCCTCCATTTTCCACATCCGGACTTCTCTCTCGTCAGACCTCAACCCAGCAGACCAGCCTATCAGCGCCCGGCTCGTACGGCCGCCAGGTTCATCAATAAATGCTGGACTTAGAGATGCCTACAAGAGTATGCTACCTGCACGGCAGAGCCTGGCAAGCTACCCGTGTTGTATTTGATATATATGCCAAATACCAGTAACAATTATAGACCTCATTCCGGAATGGATTGAGGCTCTTTATGTTTCTGGAGCAAGCAGATGCCTTGGGCTCTACTAGCATGAGACAGGACATATGGAGATGTAACTGGTGCCCGCTGGAGCAAATCGATGATGAACGGGAAGACAGTGATACAGTGAATTTGATGCCATATTGTAAATTAAAATGTGTCAAAAATAGATGAGTCTTGCTTTAAGGGATAAAGTGTTAAAATTACTGTTGGTATGCTATCAAATCCTAGGCTGGAAAGCTAGTTGAGTAGTTAAGGTATACGCTTTTCATGCAGCGGCCTCCAGTTTGATCCACAGTGCCCCATTTTCTCCCTGGAATCCTTCCAGGAGTGAACCCTGAGTGCAGAGCTAGGAGTAAGTTACCTGAGTATTTCAGGTGTGGCTCAAAGACTAATCAATGTTACCCCCAAAAATAAAATATCATTTGTATCACTTGTCTTCACGTTGTTCATTGATTTGCTTGGGCAGGCGCCTGTAACATTTCCATGTGTCCCTGCTGCAGGGCCTCTGCTCTCTCCAGTACCATGAAGAGATTCAAACCATTCCTTCAGGTCATGGGAATGAGGTCTATTCTTGTTACTGTTTTTGGCATATTGAATACAACACAGGTAACTTGCCAGGCTCTGCCATGTGGACACTCGTAGTTTTTGCATTTACTGATGCAACATGGGGCTGCAAAGCTGCAGGTAGCAACTCCATCTGTGTCTGTGAAATAGGTTTCGCTCTAGGGTGGAGTTCTGACGAGCTGGGCTTGATATTGGTTTCTCTCTTGAGTGGAGCTCTGATGAGTTGTGGAATCCAGACATTGAAAATGACCGCCGTCATGGTGTGGGGGTTCCTCCGATTTCTTCTGAGGCTCTTTTGGGGTGGCAAGCCAGGACCTGAACCCGCCTCCCTCCTGGATGCCTCATGATCAGCAGAGCAGGATCAAAAATAAATGAATGAATAAATAAATAAATAGATATATAGATAAATAAATAGTAAATACATTTTGTCTATAAAATAAAATACTGTCAAAAATAAATGCAAAGCACAAGAAGATTGAATATGGGAAAGACAAATCAGAAATTGATACAAACACTTATGATGTACCATATAGATTCCGTTATCCTGTCTTTGAATATTTGTGGTGCCATCAGAGAATCTCATGTATATTTAGAATTATTTATAATTAGTATAAATAAGTATATTTAGAAATATACTATTTCACCTTTAAACTGTAGTATTATAGCTTCCCAAAATATATTGATGACTTCATAGTTCACTGTATGGCATTTTGAAGTCTCTGCCTTACTTCTTTTCTTTTTTCTTTTTGTTTTCCTTTTGAGCTATATCTGCCGATGCTCAGCAGTCACTCCTGGCTCAGCACTCAGGAATTTCTCCTGGCAGTGCTCAGGGGACGATATGGGATGCCAGGGTTCAAATCCGGGTTGGCTGTGTGCAAGGTAAACACCTTGCCTGCTATACTATCGCTCCGGCCCTCTGTCTTATTTCACTGGCCTTCTTCATAAGCTGTTGATTGCTTCTTGAAAATCATTAGAACTTTTTAGTTCATTTCATTGTTGTCTTTCTATTTCATCCTCCAACCAAAGTGTATATCATAGTTGAAGCTAGCAATGAATATTTTTATTTTTTTACTTGATTATTTTTATTTGCTCAGATTTTCATTATTTTTTTTCCTTTTTTTTTTTTTTTTTTGGCCAGACCTAATGGTGTTCAGGGGATACTCCTAACTTTGCGCTCAGGAATTACTCCTTTTGGTGTTCTGGGAACCATATGGGCTGCCTGGGACTGAACCCAGACATGCAAGGCAAAAGCCCTACTGACTGTCTTATTGCTCTGCCTCCCAGTTAAACATTTTTCCATATATCTTTTGAGCGATAGAAGAGTTGTCGTTTTTTTTTGTCGTTCACCAGATGCGTTTGAAGCCCTGGTTCTGTCAAGATAGAACTGTGGTGTATTTAAAGTAGATTTGAGCTGTGGTGTGAATATGGGTGAGAACTACTTTCGTTGATGTTGAGTGATGCCAACACTATTTTTAGCATTGACAGTGGACACAGCGCTGAGGTGATTTTTATGCATCATTTGGAAATAATAACCAAGGCCCCGTCATCCTTAGAAATTAAGTGTGTATGTTGAAGGGGGAACCTGTGGCTTTTCAATTTCCGTATTACTTGATGCTTCCCCTGGTACTTGGAAAGTTCTGGAAATCTTTCAGGCTATCTTACTTTCTGAGCACTTTACTTCCTGGAGAAACTTAGTATCCTTTTTCAGAACTGGAAAATTTAATTGTGTTCCTTTCCTACATCATAGACACAGCGATTAAATGCCACCTTCAGTACCTGCTCTATTCTAGTTGACTGCCCAGCTGAAGGTGGGAGATGCAGGAGGGCGGTGCCGGCTGACCCATTTAAATCTGATTGGTCATTTCAATGCACCCCTGGAGGGATGCAGGAAAATGAGAACACTAAGGGGCTCAGGTCTATACCTTCTTTGACCTTACACTGCTGCCTGAATGGGCAGCCAGAACAGAAATAGCAATCAGGACAGAACAGTGGGCCACAGAGAGCACAGGGCATCCAGGGAGTCTGGATCAGCGGAAACTGCGGAGTAAGACTGTCAAGGGCTGTGAACATCTAAGGACAAAAGCCTCGAGAGCCAGCCTAAAGCCTGGACTCAGGACAGGGGTTCTGGGACTCCCTCCTTAGACTGTTGAATAAATGACCATAAAGGCAGGAACCGTGGGGTATTGTGTGCTGCTGATCTGCTTTGACTTGCCAGGACCCATGCACTCCAAGCTGTCTTTCACTAGTAAATAAACCAGTAGGTTCATGCCAACCTTGCGGAGCACAGTTTTTTAAAATAACTTTCTTGGGAGTACCTTGTCAAAACTTAGAAAATTATTCGATTATATTTACTTTTCCCCTCTGTGGTTTCATGAAGTTGTATTTGCCAAAACATGATTTTCCCCAAAAGGAAAATCCGAGGTTGTCCGCCCCTTCCTGTGTTTTGTCTGCTTTTGCATTGGCCTTATTCTTTAGTACGGTAGACTTCATCTGTTTGCCAAATTGCCAAGTAACATTGGCAACATAGTGATATATACGGTATGATATTAATATTGTTGCCAATGCAGCAATTGGGTAATTTACCCCAGTAAATTGGGGGTATTTGGAAGATTATGGATACAATAGGTGAAATGTAACACTAATGTAAACAGTTGAAACACCATTATATGTAAGTAGGAAAAAGAGGGTACCATGTTTGAGATTTTCTTTTGTTCATCACTGTGCTCAGGAAGCCAGTGGGGTTAGCATATTTAGTGTCCCTCCCCTTACAGATGAAGGAACTGAAGAAGTAATGTGGCACTATCGGATTTTAGATTGGAAATCAGATGGGATCATCTGATTCTGAATTCATGCTTCTCTGTTGTTGGAGGCCTGTTAGAGCTAGAGAGTGTACTAGTCATTGGTGATTCAGAGATGAAAGACATCCAGTCCTGCTTGGCCCATTGCTGGGAAAATTCAAGGAGGAAAGGAACCTCTGCATCATGGTGATTGTGGAATAAGCTGTAAGTGAGTGGAAGAAGGTTGGTCACACATGATCAGTGAGTGTTCAACATGGAGACAGGTTGTTTTAAAAATGCCGATGAGTATAGCAAAAATGTTTCAAAATCTTCATAAAAATAAAATTTGAACTTTAAGTGGTAGAATCAGTTTTCCTAGTTATGGAATAAACAAATTTTCTCACTCATGGGATATTCCATACAGAAACTACTCAAAATTTTTTTTTTTGCATCACACCCAGTGATGGTCAGCGCTTACTCCTGGCTCTGCGCTCAGGAATTACTCCTGGCATTGTGTGGGGGACCATAGGGATGCCGGGGATCGAACCCGGTCGGCTGCCTGCAAGGCAAATGCCCTACCCACTGGACTATCGCTCTGACCGAAATTACTCACTTTTAATCAAAGTTACCTTGCCTTTCCTAATATTGACTTCCATTTGGTCTATACTGTGTGTGTGTGGGAGTGGGGTTGGAAGGGGGTTAAGAGGAAAGGAGGGAGGGAGACAGATTCATGAGAGATATTTAACATGGTTTAAATATTATCACCTATTTTGGTGAATTTGAAAAAAGCAAATATACAAGGTAATTTCTAAGAATATAGAAATTGATGAATATAGCAAATGATGAAAATAAATCATTCAAGTAATTTGAGATGGCTTTTTTGTTTGTTTATTTCTGAGCCTCATGCGGGTACTTCTGCCTCAGGAATCAGTCATGGTGGAGCTTCAGGGACCATATGGGATGCTGTGAATGGAACCTGGGTCAGTGACACATAAGGAAAACACTCTACCCACTGTCTTCTCTAGCTTCTGAGATCACTTGTATCACTTGTCTTCCCGTTGATCATTGATTTGCTCAAGTGGGCACCAGTAACATCTCCATACATCCTGTCACAAGCTAGTGTAGCCCAAGGGCATCTGCTAGCTCCAGGAACGAGCCTCAAACCATTCCATCAGGTCATGGGAATGAGGTCTCTAATTGTTACTGGTATTTGGCATGTCAAATATGACACAGGTAAGCTCTGCTGTGCGGCGTGGGATACTCTTGTAGTCACCTCCAATCTTGAGCATTTATTGATGAGCCGCATGACCGCAAATACACGCAACCCAGGCTTGTGATTAGCTTGTATGCTGGGAGGGAGCTCTGATGAGTAGGGAGTACGGATGTGGAAAATGGCGGCCCTCATGGTGTTGGGGGGTCCTCTAGCTTATTGTGAGGCTCTGCTGGGGTGGCGGGCCAGGGCTGGAACAGCTTCTGAGATGACATTTTAGATTTAATAAAAAAAAAATTTTATGAGATGGCTTGGTTTACTTAAAATCAACAACAACAAAAAGATGTTATGCTTGTGTTAACAAGTCATAAAAATAAATCAGCTTAGGAAAAGCACTCAGGGGCTATCTTATAATGTAAGATACAGGTATCTGTAATACCTGTATAAATACCAATATTGCCTCCCAAGTATAACTGTATCACTGTATAACTGTCTTCCCGTTGTTCATCGATTTGCTCGAGCGGGCACCAGTAACATCTCCATACGTCCTGTCACAAGCAAGTGTAGCTCAAGGGCATCTGCTTGCTCCAGCGACAGGAAGAGCCTCAACCCATTCTTCAGGTCATTGAATTGAGGTTCATAATTGTTACTAGTTTTGGCATAACAAATAAAACACGAGTAGCTTGCCAGGCTCTGCCATGTAGGCAGTATATACTCAGTAGAAGGCTCTCATCTCTAGCATTTACTGATGAGACTTAAAGGGGAAAGATCAGGTTTTCTCTTTAATGAAGCTCTGAGGAACTATGGAGTCTGGATGTTGAGAATGACTGACCACATGATGTGTGGGTTGCTCTGGCTTCTTGCTAGGCTTACTGGGATGATGAGTATCAGTTAGAACCTTCTAGAACTGTATCACTTGATCACTTGAATCCCGTTATTCATCAATTTGCTCGAGCGGGCGCCA
This sequence comes from Cryptotis parvus, assembly GCA_021461705.1. Lineage (NCBI taxonomy): Eukaryota > Metazoa > Chordata > Mammalia > Eulipotyphla > Soricidae > Cryptotis > Cryptotis parvus. The sequence continues at coordinate 7,284 of JAJIBD010010289.1, read as the reverse complement.
GTAACATTTCCATTGGACCCTATCACGTGCCAATGTAGCCCAATGGCACCTGGTTGATTTAGGAATATGAAGAGCCCCAAACTGTTCCTTCAGGGTCTTTACAAGGAAGTCTGACTATCTTGTAGGCGGGCGGCCATGTGATCTTTGATATCCCGTGGGATCCAGTCGGTAATGGCTCTAGTCCAGCAGTTGTCTCCAAATCGCATTACATGTCCAACCCATCTGATTTTCGATGCCTTGGCAAACGAGACAGCGTCGCTGACTCTGGAATAGCGACGGAGGTCAGAACTCCGGATTCCTTCTCTCACTTGAGTGAGGCGTGATATTCCAAGCATAGCTCTTTCGATTCCTCTCTGGGAGACCCGAATAGCATTCTCATCCTGCTTTCGTAGGGCCCAGGTCTCTGAGGCATATGTTAATGCAGGGAGAACGGTGGAGTCAAAGAGATGTGCCCGGAGCCGGAGGTTCTTTGTCCTTTTAGCTATTTATTCGATGCCTTTGAAGGCATTCCATGCCTCTCTCTTCCTCCTGCGCAGCTCAGGTTTTAGGTCGTTCATCATGTTGATTTCTCGACCTAGGTACACATAACTGCTGCATTCAGATATGTTTGTTCCATTGAGAGTGAATGGGGCCTCTGGAACTAGTTCATTCTTCATGAACATAGTTTTCTTTATATTCAGCTGTAGACCTATCTTTCCACATTCTCGGTCAAAGTCAGCCAGCATTTGTGCCGCTTGGCTAATGTTTGGTGTTATTAGAACGATGTCATCAGCGAAGCGGAGGTGGTGTAGTTGCCGACAATCTATCTTCACTCCCATCACTCCCATTCCTTCCCATTCTAATTGTTGCATGATGTTCTCGAGGGTGGCGCTGAAGAGTTTTTGGTGAAATGGTATCACCCTGTCGAACCCCTCTTTTCACATTAATGATCACTTCTTTGTAGAATGGTGAGATCCTGGTGGTGAATCCGTAATACAGCTCACGAAGGATCTTGATGTATTGGGTTTGAATACCCTGTTTGGCTAGGGCTTCGATGACTGCTTCAGTCTCCACAGAATCAAAGGCTTTCTGTAAATCAATGAACGTGAGACAGAGCGGCATGTTGTACTCCCTACAAACCTCAATGAGCTTGGTTACCGTGGGGAGTATGGTCGATTGTGCTGAATCCTTTCCGGAAGCGTGCTTGCTCACATGGTTGTCCTTCATCTAGTGTTCTGCTAATCCTGTTTAGGATGACTCGTGTAAACAGCTTGTAGATGACAGACAACAGGCAGATGGGGCGATAGTTGCCGATGTCGTGAATGTCTCCCTTCTTGAACAGTAGAACTGTCTTGCTGCACCTTGCATTCGGACAGGTAGCGTGTGAAGAGCCGAGCTAGTGTATTGATGAGTCCCGACGGCAGATTCTTCAGGTGTTCGGGTCTGACTTTGTCTGGGCCTGGTGCTGTTCCTTTCTTTACTGACGAGATGGCATGTCAGATTTCAGAAGGAAGAACGTTGGGAATGACATATCCATCCTGTGGAATTTGGTATGCGGGCAGGTGGATGTGGCTATCAAAGAGATTGTATACAGTGTATAAATGTGAAAGATCCTGGGAAAGACCTTATCCTAAAATCAGTATTATCTAAGAATATTGCGACTGCTTTGCGGCCACGCGCCAATGTAGCTGTGGGTCTGGCGTGGGTGGGCCATCTCTCTTCTGGGGTAGCTGGTATGGAGTTGGAGGAAAGGGCAGAGCCCAAATCTCCATTCCGAGTCTGCCATCGTGGTCCCTCCCCTGCACATGTGAGCGACCCCCTTGGAGCAATGGTACTGCCTCACCAGTACTTTTTTATATTATTTTTTTAAAATATTATACCACCATGAGATATACAATTACAAAGATGTTTGGGTTTTGGTCATACAGTGTTCCAGCATCCCTCCACCAGTGCCCATTTCCTACCACCAATGTCCCTGGTTCCCTCCCCCTTCCCCTAGCCTGCCTCTATTTATCTCTTTTTTCTTTCTCTCTCTCTTTCTCTCTTCCTTCTCTTACACACTATGGATTGAAGTACATACATTTAGAGGTTATCATGTGTAAGTTTTTGCTTATATTCAATGCTCAGTTCTAGGCTGGTATTATCACTTTCGACAATTATTAGTACACTTCTCTGTCTTACCTAACTTCTGACTTCCACACGTCTGTGATAAATTCCACCTTTAACAAGACCTCCTGATCCATGTTTTGCCTGACTTGGATATTGGTAACATTATATATATATATATATATATATATATATATATATATATATGTATATATATATATATATATATATATATATATATATATCACTGTCTTCCCATTGTTCATCAATTTGCTCGAGTGGGCACTAGTAACATCCAAGGGCATCTGCTTGCTCCAGGGACAGGAAGAGCCCCAAACCATTCTTTAGGTCATGGTGCTGAGGTCCATAATTGTTACTAGTTCTTGGCATAACAAGTAAATAAACACGGGTTGCTTGCCAGGCTCTGCTGTGTAGGTGGTATAGTTTCAGTAGAAGGCTCTCATCTCGAGCATTTACAGATGAAACTTAATGGAGAAAGATCAGGTTTTCTATTAGATGGAGCTCTGAGGAACTATGGGGTCTGGATGTTGAGAATGACTGACTGCATGATGTGTGGTTTGTTCTGGCTTCTTGCTAGGCTTACTGGTATCAGTTAGAACCTGTCTAGAACTGTACACAATGTATAAATGTGAAAGATATTGGGAAGGACCTTATCCTAAATTCAGCATTCTCTAAAAATATCGCCAACATATATATGTATGTTTGTATTTATATCATGCAAATAAATGCAGTAATTCTATATCTGTCTTTTTCCTTCTGGCTAATTTCACTCAACATGCATCTCTCCATGTCCATTTATTTATAGGCAAATTTCATAACTTCATTTTTTCTAACAGCTGCATAGTATTGCATTGTGTAGATGTACCAAAGTTTCTTTATTCAGTCATCAGTTTTGGGCATCTCACCAGTACTTTTAGATGATTTTGTGTTCCCATTGTCTATAACCTCAACTTACACAATCATTTTTATTTTAGTTTTTATTTCTTTTGATTGACTAATTTTGAGCTTATGCAAGTACAAAGTTTTGTGGGGGCTAGTGTCATCCTTCTATAAATATCCAGTCTGTGCAGATCAATCATATCTGCCACAAAGTCACAGAGACTCCCCTGCCAGATCTCCTTGCTGTTCCTCCTACTGCCTGCCTCCTCCCTGCCCTCAACACCATGGTTTGCACTGATCCCAGGGATTCACTTGCTGTTTCTTGTCAGTTTGTTTGCATTTGATTCAATTATTTATGAGTGAGTCCATTTCATGATTGTCTTGACTTCCTTGTTTTACTCAGATAGATCACCTAATATTCCATCCAATTTTTCCCAGACTGTATGATTTTATCTTTTAAACAGTAGAATCATATACCATTGAGTACATCCTGCACAGCTTCTTATTCTGGTCATCTGGGACCATATATTTTACCCCTGTGTGGGTTATGCTTCTGTTACAATATCCTACAGTAAATGCCTGTGAGCAGAGTTGCTGGGTCTTGCAGCATTTCTATTTTACATTCTAAAGGTATTTCTACAGTGACTTTAGAATTTTGTGATGCTGCACAATCTCACCCATGTGTTACTTTCTTCTTCATAGAGGCCATTCTCTCTGACTTGTGGCACAGTGTTTCACTTTGCTTTTGATTTACTTTTCCCTAGTAGTAAGTGATGTGAGCAATTCTAATCTGTGTTTTATTTAGATAATGACTTCTTAGTTTCTTTTTCCCAAGGTTTGTGTTGCTTCCATTTTTTGTTGTGGAGTTCTGTGAATTCTCACGCTATTTTGACTGCTAACCCTTTGCCAGATGTATGCTATGCAGATACATTTCTCAGTTGCAAGATTGCTTTTTGTCTGTGGTAGTTTCTTTCACTGCATGCAGAGCTTCTCAGTGTCACTGAGCCCCATTTGTTTATTCTTATAGTTGCTTACCTGCCATTGGAGTTGAGGCCCTTATATTTATACAATTTTTTCTAGTTTTCTGCTCTGTGTCCCTAACCTATTACAAGGGGATAAGGCTGTGAAATGGAGAAAAGAAAGCCTCTTTAACAAATGGTCCTGGCACACTTGGACTATCATGTACAACTGTTTAACACCACATACAAATATTGGCCAAAAGTGGACTGAGGACATATTCAACCTGAAACCATAAAATAGTTTGTTTTAGAGGTATAATATCATATCTCTTCAAGTTCTAGTACTACGCCTCTCACAAAGTAGCAAATATTCCTCTACCAAAACCTGTCATCTCTCCCCCCAACTTGAAGCTTCCCCAGTTCAGCTCTATGGTCTGAGGCCATGAGTTCATTGTTATGTTTCCTTGCTTTTGCTTCTCTATATAATTTGCTTATGAATGAGACCATATGATATTTGTCTTTTTCTTCTGACTTCACTTAGTAAGATAAAGGTTTTAAATTCAAAACAATCTTTGAAAGAAAATTCATCTTTCCAGCAATATACATTAGGTTTTTTTTTTCTTTTTTCAGTTTATTAAATATTTTAGTACACACCGTGAGATATAAAATTACAACATTGTTCATGTTTAGAGGTTTTGTCACATAGTGTTCCAGCACCCCGCCCTCCACCAGTGCCCATTTCCCACCACCAATGTCCCAAATTCCCTCCCCCGTCCCATAGCCTGCCTAAATGGTAGGTTCTTTATCTCTTTTCTCTCTATCACTCTCTCTCTCTTTTCCTTCTCTTACACATTGTGGGTTCAACTACATACACTTAAGGCCATCATGTGCAATTTTTTGCCTTTAGGTTCAATGTCGTGGAGGTTTTTTCCTATATTTTCTTCAATGTACTTTATGGATTCAAGTCTGATATTGAGATCTTTAATCCATTTTGATCTGATTTTTGTGCATGGTGTTAGACACAGGTCCAAATTCATTTTTTTACATGTTGCTGCCCAGTTTTCCCAGCACCACTGTTGAAGAGGCTTTCCTTACTCCATTTTAGACTCGTAGCACCTTTATCAAAGATTAAAATGATCATGTGTTTGAGGTTGGTTGGTGTCAGAATACTCAATTCTATTCCATAGGTCCACAGGTCTGTTTTTATTCCAATACCATGCTGTTTTAATTACTACTGCCTTGTAGTACAGTTTGAAGTTGGGAAAGGTGATGCCTCCCATCTTCTTTTTCCCGAGGATTGCTTTAGCTATCCTTGGGGGTTTATTGTTCCACACAAATTTCAGGAGTGCTTGGTCAATTTCTTTGAAGAATGTCTCAATGCCAAGCAATACCAATGAGTTGTATAACCTCTCTGATAAGGAATTTCGGAAAGAACTGTTAAGGATTCAAAAGGAATTCAAAGAAGTAATGGAATGCAAAATCAATAACATACAAGAGGACATGATAGAAGAAGTGAGGAAAATGTAAATGGAAGTGACAGATATTAAAAATGAGGTAAAATGAAATGAAAACACAGTGGAAAGCCATCATAGCAGAATAATAGTTACTGAAGAAAGAATTAGTGATCTCGAAGACGAGTTCCAAAGATTCTCTACACAACACCAGAAGATAGAAAAAAATACTCACAATTACCGAACAGACAACAAGTTTTTATTTTTTTATTTTTTTTTACATTAGGTTTTTATAGAGCTTGTTAAAAGTTTAGTTGTGGAAGGGATGGCAGGCAAGTACCTAATATAAAATTTCACAAGAATTTGGCTTTGTAATTCTTGGAAATAATTTTTTTATCTTGATATTTGAACAACCAAAGATGATCTACAGGAGGAATATTGCTTCTGTTTTATTTTTATTTGTCAGAATGTGCTGGAGTACATGGAAATGTAATTTCTATAGTGACTGTTCATACTGGTTTGTAGCCCGTCTCCAACTGATACTGTCTGCCAGGTAGAGATGCCTTTTGCTTCATATATTTTATAAAAAAGACTCATAAAGTCTCTTTGTTCTAAAAAATTTATCATTGTTAATATTATTTTTGGAAGGAATAACTGTAAGAGAGGTATATGGCTATACTTGAATAGCTATATTTAGAAGTGACTACAAGAGTATGCCACCTGCACGGCAAGCCTGGCAAGCTGCTTGTGTCGTATTTGATATGCCAAACACCAGTAACAATTATATTAGTTCATTCCCATGACCTAATATAATGGTTTGAGGCTCTTTATGTTCCTGGAGCGAGCAGATGCCCTTGAGCTCTACTTGCAGCATGAGACAGGACATATGGAGATATTACTGGTGCCCGCTCTAGCAAATAGATGATCAACGGGAGGATAGTGATCGTGATAGTGAATAGCTGAGCAATAGCTGTGCAATTCCAAGATACTATGCAAAAGAAATCTTTCATTCTCAAAATCACTAGATGAAATGTGCATTGAATCTGGAGCAAAATGCTTAAGGAAAGTAAAGTTTAGAATGAATTTATGTACAAAAAATTAAGTGGTAAATTAGAAACGCTAGTGGGGATCTTGACTACAGTGGAGGCTTGGAATCACAGTATTGCAAGTACAGAAAAATAATATCTGCACTGTGTAGTCTACGGTACTCAATAAAAAACCAATTTGGGGGATTTTGAAAATTTAAAAGACCATGTATGTATTTTGCCAGCATATTACTCTAGTATAATATAATCCCTATGATTTTGAAATGAGTGTGTGTCTCTCTATACATATGTATAAAGCAAAAACAAGATAAGCTATAGTGTAATTAATTTGTAACAGAGGGCTTTTGTTAGTGATTTTTTATAACCTAAAATATGATTTTTTCATTATGGAAAATTATATTTATGTTGAGCAAAAATAATCAGATATTGGCTTTGCTAATGATCCAGATCATGCTAAAATCATGTTACTGTGTTTCACAGCACGACCTCTGTTCTGTGACCTTGTCTATTATTAAAGCTTGTTACTCATGTCAAGGGAATTTCCTTTAATTTGTTTTAATTTTTACCTGCCACTTAAATCATTGAATGACCCTTTATAATTTCATTATAAAACCATATAATAAGGAAGGACTAGTTGATTATTTTTACTTTATCGTTCTTAATCTCATATAGTTCAAATCTACTTTGTATTCTCATTTCTCAGGTCAAATCTTTTCTGCTTTGCAGTTTCTCATCACAGTATTGAATGAGTTTGAATCATCTGTGTCAGTACATTTTTGTTCCTATTTGGGCATTTTTCATCTGCCCAGTCTTCACAGGGAGGGAGGCAACAGTATGGTAGGG